>CM067375.1:43384232-43503296 GCA_034401795.1 Chaetoderma sp. LZ-2023a | reverse complement strand
TATCAATCAAATTACTTTTCAGACATTCAACATTATATTTGATAATTATTTTTGAAAGTAATTTGACTGGGACATGTTGTTTCCATGGGCACAATAGCGATCAGTGAAATTACCCTAAAAATAATTAACAGAAATCTGAAAATTAAATTCTCTGCCGATTACCCCTTAATGGTGAAATAAGTATTATTTCTTTCATAGAAAAGGTCCATTTGCAGAGAAAGATACTATTTGAAAATTTTACACAGGTATGACTAGTTCGATAACAGATACAGTCATTCCATTGGTAAAATTCCAGAAATATTCTTTTTTTTGTCTGGAAATTGACATTCTTCAAGATCAATACAGAAGCCGTGTTGTCAGTTTTGGCCATTCATGGGTTACTAATAATATGTTATGCTATTATTCATATTCTATAGTAATACGTACTGTTATTTATCAGGCTTTGATAATCTATAAATCTAAAAGAAATGGATTATTTTAATTTCCAACACTGATTAATAAAAAAGACTACAGTCAAATCATTTCTCATACATTAGAACCCACTACATCATTAAGTTACAAAATGTTTTCCCAAAGATACTCACTCCCAGCATATGCATAGTTAACAGATGCATACTGTGTTCCAGAATTTCAGTACCAGAGGTGTGTCCACATATTCAACTGCATTTGTAAATGCATTTGAATTTGCATTTGCACTTGAATTTGAATAAGTTGCAAACATTTGCATTTGCATTTAAATTCAATGGCGCCAGGCTGCATTTGCACTTGCATTTGCATTTGAATCATTTGCAAACATTTGCATTTGCATTTAGATGCAATACCCTGCACTGTCTTCGGCTATGAGTCTGTCGTGAGGAATGGTGATTATGGAGGAGAGGGGGGGGGGGAAGGTTGGGGAAAAGGGTTACAATCAGGGTTGGGTACAAGTGCAGGGTATTACATTTAAATGAAAATGTTTGCAAATGATTCAAATGCAAAATATATATTACATCATTACAGAACATTTGGTAACCGAAGGGCTGTATTCTGATGAAAGTTTGACTTCTCAAACTTCGATCAGTGATATCTCACTCAGCTGCTACTTGACTCTGCAGTCAAGGGCTAATTTTTCAGTCATGTATCACACCTTATCTCTTACTCCATTCATCACTATCCTGGGGGAACTTAGTCGTTTTTCCAATGCGATCTCTCTCATAGGCCCATATACGCTTATGGCTCTCGCCAGGGTGTGTGTTCTTGGAATGAATCCAGGACGGGCAAGCGCGTACCCAGCTTGGCTGGTACGACCGGTATCCGCCCGGTCGATCCGAACTACACTTGGCAGCGAGAGATTTGAGTGAACTGTCAATCGATTTTATTAAAATAATTACCCATATTCGCAAATTAATTGTTACAAATAAAATGTGTCTATCTTCACGAAGCCATGGCGAATCCGTCCACCAATCTAGTACCACTCGTTTGTTATATACATCAGGATCTTTCATCTGGCTGTGAGATAACACATACGCATCTTTATAGTTGCGGTAATACTTTATTAATAGACATACTTACACTGGACACTGTCACTGGGTTCTTTTGCACAGTTGGCCACAATCCACAGTTTGATATTCACGTCGTGGAGTGGGGACCAACTATCTAAAACTACAGGTAGCCATGCCCAACACCAAACTCCAACTGACTGCCGTCCCATGTTGTATTAGAAACATGTGACGTCAGTCCATAGTCACAAAACTTGGTGACAAACAGTTTCACCTGATCCGTGACAATACATTTAGTATGCACAGTACATATTATAGATTAAGTATAGCATTAAAGCATGGAACACAATATATTCGATAATCCTCTTTCGTATAAGCCTAGGGTGTGGTGTAGCATGGATTGACCAATCAGGTATGAACCATCCCAGCCAGGCTGGGTACAGGACGGTCGGACCGGGTACGTTCCGAGCATGCCCCCCTGGGTAGGACGATATGTGTGTGTGTTGAGCCGATAATGAGGAGGATTGTAAAATGACCAAGCCCATAAGATCGCATAGCGAGGTGCATGGTCTGAGAGGACATGACATGTGGCCGACTAAACCTGGACTGTTCTAGCTCGATAGGATATGTTTATAGTAGTAGGGACGATTACTCGGTAGGAGACATTTTGTATTAGTCTCTTTACCAGAGCAGTGGATATGTAACACCGCGCTCTGGGTAGATTGTATAAATTGGCCATTTTCCTTACAAGCTCCATAATGAGTAATTGTCTCTGTCTACGCGCCACCAGTCTTCGTCCTCATTAATTGTCTGGCCTCCTTCTGTCAAGTTATTTAGAGTTACCTCTGGAACTACTGTGGTTCCAGTGTGGCTAGAAATAAAGTGGCGATTAACGCATACATCCCCGCATATCCTCGGATACTGGTTGGTGAGAAACCCGGCTAAAGTAGGAAGCACTGCGGGGGAGCTAACATTTACCTGCAGTGCATCTCTGGGCGATATTACATAACCCTAACGACAGGTAAATGTTAGCTCCCCGGATACGGATCAGTATAAATCCGTACCTGACACGCCGTTGATGGAAAGGATTCAGCCCTCCATCTAACTCTACCAGTGGGTGGGGGGGGGGGGCGGTGGGTGGTCTTAGAACCCACCACGTCCTCCATGGAAGGTCACTATAGTTGGATAGCTGCATCTTTGTCCCCACCGTAAAAACTTGAATGTACTTTTCAAACGCTTATGTTCCGTATTTGTCCTGTTATGTTATGTGTAGTCATGACTTGATGGTGACAGGATCATTATAGGGGTTGGGGGAATGTTCGGTAGGGTGGCCTCCGGTCACCGAACATTCTCGCCAATCAGGACTTATATATTAAAAAAAGTAGTTAGCTTATATTGCCAATTGTATCTAAACCAAGACTTGGACCCAACAACTAAAATATAGGGTAGGAATTAGCAGAAGGCCTGCATAAATAAAGCGGCAACTACTAACGCAGAATTTTGGAACTCACATAAGGTGGCAGTGTTGAATTCTTCGGAAATCGTCCATCCCACCTTCACATAAAACAGAGTGCATCACATCACCCATATAGCTTCAATAGGTTGACTTGTTTACATAATTTAGTTTTAATAAGAGAGTGGCCCTTTTTGCCATCTCTCTTCCTCCACTTCGGCGTTGGGGGTAATTTTCCTGTGACGGAGGCCCGCCCGCGAGGCACTTTCCTCTCACAACAAAATAATGTTCTATAGGGGTTAATTTTGGTTTATATTGAACTGGCTAAGTAGCCACGCTAGGACCCTCCTTTACGGGGATACCTTACGAATCTCACTCTGTGAGGTACCTCTGACGAGGACCACGATTATGAGTCGTCAATCCAACCCATGTTCTAGACCTCCTCCCAGCTAGCAGTAGACGAGTACAATTGTTTGACTGTTACCACATTAATTATTGTATGTATCTTTAATATTATTTCCCGGCCGTAAAAATTGAGTCACACTGGTAACACCAACAGCATGGACGGAACA
Organism: Chaetoderma sp. LZ-2023a; assembly: GCA_034401795.1. Taxonomy (NCBI): domain Eukaryota; kingdom Metazoa; phylum Mollusca; class Caudofoveata; order Chaetodermatida; family Chaetodermatidae; genus Chaetoderma; species Chaetoderma sp. LZ-2023a. The sequence goes on along the minus strand of CM067375.1, from coordinate 43,499,793 downwards.
GTAAGGTTCAACTTTGGTGGCGATGGTCGCTGGCCCCACTGGAATGTGAACATTCCACGGCTCCAGAGGTCGGTTCTTGTACAATCCGGCAGCACACAACACCAGTTCTGCAACCCCAATATCCATGGCTAAGCAGTCTATCCTGCCCTGCCACGCCGGGTACCTGTGGTGCCGCAGAAAGGGGAGCATCTGGCGGACCAGCGTGCATGCCTAAAGGCTACAAGTGGCACCCGGTGTGGGGCTCAAATACAAAGTAAACCCACGCCTACTCGAATCTTCCGGTCTCCCTTTTACTACTACTCTGCTCTCCTGACTCAGAGGTGGAGTACTATGATGAAAGGGCGGCCCGAGCACTCACCGGAGATGAGCTAAATTATTCAGAATTAGAGGACACACCATTAGCTTGACCACAAGAGTACTCGCCAATCAGTGAGGAGGCTTTCTGTGATGCCTCCCAGGCGGGTGCATCTTTTATAACCCCGTCTGACATCCACGCTAGGCACTCTACACCTGTGCCATATCAAGCGGACAGCAGCGGAGAAGGTCACCCGTTGGGGCACACTATACAACCTACACACCCATATGTTCACCGTGTCAACTTTATGGTGACAAATGGCCTGCCCGTCATGCGCCATGGCCAGCATTTCTACCCGACAACAATCTCATCTCCCCTGCTACCCATCAGTACCGCATTTTGGAGATAGGAATGCGAAAGTATCACGGCCATCATATCCCAGAAGTCGCACCAACACCCACCACACTCAGTAGCCTCGTCATCCCCCTGGACCGCCGCCGTACCGAAGAAGACATGAGCAATGTCCTACAGACACACCACGATGAATGCACAATACACCACCAATGGCGCATCGGTCCTATACCGAGGCGGAAGCTCCCAGGTTCATCCATCCCAACTTACCATACAGAACCTCACAGGACGGGAACACCACCCCACACCCCTGTGTGCGGATGGGACCAGGGACCGTGGTCCACCAATACCGACCTACATCTGTATTCACCCCCCCCCCTCCACGTCCCCACCTGGATTCGTGCCAATTGTACCTCATCCTCCCACCCGAATTCAATGGAGAGGGTGACTGGGCCAATTACCGCGTGCCAGTTTGAAATCATAAGACGTACACACAGATGGACAGAATCAACAAATGGGGGAGTACCTGGCCGCCAACTGCCCAGGGAAAGCCCTGCAGGTACTGGCAGATATGGAGGTCAGACCTCACACCCACATACACAGAGTTGGCCATCAATGAGCTAAATGATTCGAACATCCTCACTTCTACAGACTATCCACATACAGCAACTAGCATCGACAGCAACACCACAACACAATCTGCACGAGCTCCCTGAGGAGATCATGTGCCCTGAGGAAGAGAGCAATGGCCAGTCCCATCACGGAGGTCATGGCAATGCCCAGGACATGGGAACCGGCATAATAACAAAAATGGGCAGGCAACACACGATAGGTTAGAAGAGATCACGAAACAGATCTCCACCCTCACCAATCTTGTCACCACACTTAACACCACGGTGGCAAGCCAACAAGCTACATGACCACCACAAAACGGCAACACACCCCACACACAACCGCCCAACACATGCTATTGGAGGGGCCGGTGTCCAGCCATCTCCATTGGCCTCTGATCAACGAACACAACAGACAGAGAAGCCATTAAACCCGAACGGGCATTGATTAGAGAGTCACTTCAGTGCCCCATCCTCAAACCCGGCTCAACTGCGATCCTTCAACAGTGACTTCAGTGAATTCATCACATAGTACAAACACTACCCAAAAAACGGCTTCACAGAAAGCCAGGACCAACGATGCACACTGCATCTGCAGCCCGACAATCCATCCCTCTATGGAAAATTGTGACCCTGCAATGGCCGTACCTACTAAACCTTCTTTCCTATGTGAAATGGCAGTGGTTGGTTGTAGCACCTCCACTGAAACAACGTTTATACAAGCACCACGACCCATCACCAAGGCACTTAACACCCAGTTGCCTCTGGTGGCCTGCAACACCCACCAACCATCATCATCATCTCCAGCACCCAGTAGCAGTCCGTAGTGACATGGACAGAACCCAAAAGATACGCCATAAACATTAATGTAAAAATGGCAATGACGCTGTTTCTTTTGTGCATCTCCTAAACCACCCCATAATGCGTTGTCCAAAATGGCTGGTTCAAATAGCCCAGCTCCATTACAGCTCAGCTCCCCCCCCCCTCCCACTTGCGTAGCCACCTAAGAAAAATCAGCAACCACGACGACGAGCTGGCCCCTTCCTCACTCAACCACCAATCACACCAACGGAAGCAATCGAGAAGTAGGCCACAACTAGGAAGGCTCCTCAAACCACAATCTATAAGTGTGTTTGCATGTTCGGTGGAATATCTACCAGTACCACTGTAGACACTGGAGCTTCCATCACTGTCTTTAACAAGTATCTCTATGAGAGCATCCCATCTCATCAGAGACCAGCCCTTAGGCCTTCTAACATATTTTTTACATATTTTTTACAAACAACCACGGGGGCTGATGTTCCCGTGGCTGGAACGAAGAACATCGTAATACAGATTGAGTCGATGCATTTCATTCAGAGAGTTGTCATCGCCTCTATCCAAAACAATGCCCTACTAGGTTCTGAATTTCTCAGCGCCAGTGAAGCCGTCATTCACTGCAGACAACAGGAATTATACATACATGTCCGCCACATACCCCTTGGACCAGAATCATCGCTGTACGATACATGTGCAGTGATTTTAGCATCAACCGCAACAGTTGAGCCGGGACAAGAGGACATCCTATGGGACACCGCACCACAGTTAGGAAATAACACACACATAGCCATGCTGGAACCCGTACCTGAATACATGATCGCCTCCCATTGCACAAGTCCATGGATGATAGTGGACACAACCAACAAAAACCATATAACCTACTGGGTATTCAACAGAACAGCCAATCCTATAACACTTGTCCCCGGCGTTCGCTGCGGCCATTTGGTGGATGTAATTTCCCAATAAACAGCTCCCAACACACCTACAGCAACAGCAGCTTCTGATGACAACATTCCAGAACATTTGCATAACCTATATTTGTGTGCCACATTTGGACTGACACAATATCACAAGCATGATGTATGACGGATCCTGTTTAAATGCCAGGAGAGTTTTTCCACAGGTGATATGGACATGGGAGAAACTCACCTCGTGCGTCACTCCATCAACACTGGGAACAACCAACCTGTTTGGCAGCCAGTACATCGTCTTCCTATACATAAAGAGACAGAGGCATATCAACAAGTGAATGACATGTTGCAGACGTGCATCATAGAGCTCTCAGTACCCTAACCCCCCCCCCCCTGGCCCATTCCCATTGTACTTGCAGGCAAGAAGGATGAATCTTTGCGGTTCTGTATCGACTACCGCCGCCTTAATGATCTAAGCATCAAAGATGCGTATCTGCTTCAGCAGATAGATCAGGCATTAGATTCGTTGTCCGGAGACAGATGGTTCTGCACCTTGACCTGACAAGTGGTTACTGGCAGGTAGCCAGGGATGAGGCTGACTGGGAGAAGACCACCTTCATCTGTAGAAACGGTATTTTCCAGTTCCGCAAGATGCCCTATGGTTTGTGCAATGTTCGAGGAACATTCGAGCATCTCACTGAGCAGGTATTAACCACCCTGCAGTGGGAAATCTGTCTCTGCTCTATTGACAACGTTATCGTCTTTAGGCCTTCGTTTGAGCAGACCATGTAATATCTGCAGATGGTGTGGCCACTCAACCTTCCAAAACTCAGGCAGTGGCAAACTGGCAGACGCCAACTTCTGTAACAGATATGTGAAGTTTCCTCAGCCTCTGCCAGTACTATCACTGGTACATCCATAACTTCAGCGAGATTGCATCTCCTGTCTTCCAAATCACTGAAAAGGATCGACGTTTCGAGTGGACAAGTGAGTGTGAGTTTTCCTACAGGGTGTTGAAGGACCTATTAACAACCACACCTATTCTCACTCATCTTAACCCTAACCTCGATTTCATCTTAGACACTGATGCGTCCGCTTTTGCGATTGGCACTGTTCTATCACAGGTAAAAAAAATGGATTGGAGCAGGTACTGAGTTATAGTTCGCGTACTCTGAACAAGACGGAGAAACGATACACATCCACTAAGCAAGAATTATTAGCTGTGGTGTACTTTGTTAAGTAATATAAACACTTTCTGTATGGACGCCCGTTTACCCTATGCACAGATCACACCTCACTACGCTGGCTCAGAAACCTAAAAAATCTGGAGGGCCAGGAAGCGAGGTGGCAGGAATCGCTGCAGGCCTTTAACTTCAATGTTGTTCACCGTCCCGGCATGTGGCATGGAAATGCCGACACCATGAGCAGAATCGGGCTTGAGGGTGAACAAGAAGTGGCCACCACTGTAACACAGACAACACAGCCGGCTCCAACATTCCCTGTGCTGCGGTGCGCTGACTGGGATGCGAAGGAGCTCGCCCACGAACAGGCAACGGATGTGATGTACAGACATGGAAGATATATGTGTGGGCCCAGGAGGGGGTACGCCCTCCAAAGGAATCTGTTAGTCCTTTACCCACCACGACCAAATAATATTATCAAAGGTTTGGGGAATGCCACCTGAACAATCGCGTTCTCTACATTAATAACTGGATAATAATTCCTGAGCACTATAGGGTCATTATACTTCAACAATTGCATGAATGCAACGGACATTTGGCCATTGAAAGAACCACAGAGTGGATCAAACATAGATTCCACTGGATTGGGATGCGCGATAGTGTCAAGGCTTGGGTCGCCAAATGCGGCCCCTGTCAAAGACGTGCCATTGGCCAGCACCACACTGCACCATTATAAATTATGTGCTCAGTCCCTTGAATACGACGGATGCTGGAAACAAATACATCCTTGTATTGCATGATTACTTCACGAAGTGGGGAGAAGAAGCATTTGTTTTGTCGAACCAAGAGGCATCCACAGTGGTGGAGGTCCTGTCAAAAAATGTGTTCTGCCATTTTGGAATGCCGTATGAGTGACATTCCAACCAAGGTAGTAATTTTGAGAGCTGGTTGATCTCTGAGCTCTGCAAACCATTCCATATAGTCAAAACACACACCACACCTTATCATCCGTGTGGCGATGGGATGATAGAGAGGTTCAACAGAACCCTCAAAGTGATGCTGACTAAGGAAACACACCTTGATTGTCGCGACTGGGATCTATGACTCCCAGACTCCCATATGTGCTCATGGCATACCGCACTTCAGTACATTCCAGCACGGGTTACACCCCGACTTGGTTAATGTTAGGCCATTAATTAGCCTTACCCCTGGATCTGGCTATGCCCAGAATTCTAGGGGAGGAAAATTCACCATCTCTCTATGTGGAGCTCATGCAGCAAAGGATAGAACATGCCCATGTGCTGATGAGAGAAATCCCCTCCAGTGCACACCGATGTCAGAAAACATGGCATGACCGGTGGGTGCATGGAGACCCATATGAGGCGGGAAAAGTGGCCTGCGTTCATGATACATGACGTTCTGCAAATGAGCCAAGTAAACTGAGTTATGAGTGGAAAAGCCCCTATGTGGCAGTAGATAAGAAGTCGGACGTGACCTACCGTATCCATGCCTTGGATGGTCTGACCTCAGTCATCCACTCCGATCATCTTAAACCTTGACTGATGTATCTACGGAAACACATATTCCCAATGTTAGTGCAGAGCACCGCGGTGCTAGTTCGACCCTTCTCCTACCAAGCCAGGTGTCTGGTGAACAAACGGCTAATGATGAGGCGATGACGAGCCACGTATTCATGGCTGGTGGTGAGCGGGGAGGCGGCCTGTTCAGTAGACTCGGCTCGATTTTACCTGGTACCTAAAAACTATGACCAAGTGCCAACCATCATGTCACAGGGGATGTCCATCCCCTGTCTGAGGCACCCCCTCTACAAACGCCTCATCAACCCCCCCCCCCCACAAACCCTACTTTTCCACAAAGCAACAGACTCAGCATTCCCCAGCTTTGAAACATGGATATGCCCACCCCACAATGCACCCGCAACCACGACTTCCCTACAACAGAACACTACCATTCACAGCACAAGTTAACATTTTCTGCAAGCACCCTCCTACCGTGGTATATGGAAAACTGATCATACGGTGAGGAGGAAAACATCGTAATCACCAACAATATGCGCCACCAGGACATCCCAACCCCTCGGAAGCAACACCTATCAGCTAAAAGACAGATACTCCAATTACACGTAAATACAGATTTCTTGTTATTGAGAGAGCCAGATGACCGTGGTCTGTCATCAGTAGCTAGTACGAAATGGCGGGTGGTGAGCAGGGAGGCGGCCTGTTCAGTAGACTCTCGGCTCGATTTTTCCTGGTACCTAAAAACAATGACAAAGTGCCAACCGTCATGTAATGGGAGATGTCCATCCCCTGTCTGAGGCACCCCCTCTACAAATGCCTCATCAACCCCCCCCCCCCCACCCCGTGAGCAGTCAGAGCATCACATAAAGATACAAAGTGACAGAAGCAACACAATCACACTTGCCCTCAAGGCTGGATGCATTAATTATTAAATGTGCGAACACTACATACATGACCGGTTATAGGAGATATAACGGAAACATTCTACATCCCATTACAACAAACAACCTATTCGTCACCAACTAAGTACGTCATTAACAGTATAACAGCATGCACCTATCTTTTGTAACAGAAAAGGTTAGAGACACATTTTCCACAACATTCCCTACCGCACGAATGCGGGGAGCTCATTACCCACCACAAACCCTACTTTTCCACAAATCAACAGTCTCAGCATTCCCCAGCTTGGAAACATGGATATGCCCACCCCGCAATGCACCCGCATCACGCAGCTACCCCGACTTCCCTACAACAGAACACTACCATCCACAGCACAAGTCAACATTTCCGCAAGCACCCTCCTGCCGTGGTATATGGAAAACTGATCATACGGTGAGGAGGAAAACATCGTAATCACCAACAATATGCGCCACCAGGAAATCTCAACCCCTCGGAAGCAACAACTATCAGCTAAAAAACAGAGACTTCAATTACATGTAAATACAGATTTCTTGTTATTGAGAGAGCCAGATGACCGTGGTCTGTCATCGGTAGCTAGTACGAGATAGGCACAGAAAGTGAAATTCGATAATGGTCTGATTCAAGCTATGACAGCCCCCGTCCTGGTCATCCCCACTCTGAGTATCCCTGTCCTGTCTTTTTATGACTCGGCCATTACAGGGAGAATACATTCAATGTCCGATAAAGTTATCATCACAGACACTGCAGAGCCCCACCCCAACTGCAATAATAAATGTAGTTAGCTTATGTTGCCAATTGCAGCTAAACCTAAACTTGAACCCAACAACTAAAATATAGGGTAGGAATTAGCAGAAGGCCCGCATAAATAAAGCGCAACTACTAACACAGAATTTTGGAACTCACATAAGGTGGCGGTGTTGAATTCTTTGGAAATCATCCACTCCACCTTCACATAAAACAGCGTGCATCGCAACACCCATATAGCTTCACTAGGTTGACTTGTTTACATAATTTAGTTTTAATAAGAGAGTGGTCCTTTTTACCATCTCTCTTCCTCCGCTTCGGCATTGGGGGCATTTTCCTGTGACGGAGACCCACGCGAGGCACTTTCCTCTTGCAGCAAAAAAATGTTCCATAGGGGTTAATTTGGTTTATATTATACTGGCTAAGTAGCTGTGCTCGGACCCTCCTTTACGGGGATACCTCACAGACCTCACTCTGTGAGGTACCTCGGGCTAGGGCCACGATTATGAGTCGTTAACCGAGCCCCATGTACTAGACCTCCTCCCAGGTAGCAGCAGACGAGTACGATTGTTTGACTGTTACCACATTAATTACTGTATCTCTCTTTAATATTATTTCCCGGCCATAAAATGGAGCCATGGAACCGTCACACCGGTGACACCAACAGCGTGGATGAAACAGTAAGGTTCAACTTTGGCGGCGATGGTCGCCCGGCCCCATTGGCATGTGAACATTCCATTGGCTCTCGAAGTTGGTTTCTGTATGATCCGGCAACACGCAACACCAGCTCCGCAACCACGAGATCCGCAGCTAACCATCTATCCCACCCACCACGCCGCACACCTGCGGTGCCGTGGAACGGGAATGCCTGGCGGACCAGCGCGCATGCCTGGAGGCTACAGTAAGTAATCCATAGCAGTGTGTGTAAATCAATGGCTGTGTGTGTGTCACCGTCGATGTATGTTAGTTCACTTGTGTGTTTATCTGTGTGCGTGGCTTGTTCATTTATTCATGCATGTGATGTGACTGTCTGTGCGCACATGCCTGGGGTCCTCTGTGTTCTCCTTTATGGTCGGGTGTGTATATCCATTTCTGTCCTGGAGTGTGATGTATATATTCCATGTCCTGGTGTGCATGTGGTATATGTCTGTTTATAAATCGTTTGGTCAGTTGTGTGTTCTTTTGTGTGTCTTTCTGCGTGTGCTGAAACTCTCCTGTCCTCTGTACCATAAACGCACCAACATGTCTTGTGAACATTGCCACAGATGATGTTGCCCAATCCTCAATTAAGAACAATCTTGTTAATGCATTGGAAAAAGGTTCAACCAGTTTGTATAGGAGAGGCGTGTAGATTCAGATCCAGCTGGGAATAGAACACGAAAGAGTCAGTATAACACTCTACCTGAAACAATGTTAGAAGTGTGCAAGAAATTTAAAATAAAGTTGAAAACCATAACAATAGATGGTGAAATCATGTACCTTCGACTAAAGGCAGTTAATTCAAAGATGACGATTCGTTTAGCGAGAGCTATACCATTTGAAAATGCGCCAGGTCCACTCAGTATGTTTACATAAAATAGTTAAGATGGTATCATGTGCAAAGTCAGAACTGATGCAAAGTCTAGAAGGACTTCCTGGATTGGAAACTATACCGACTATTAGCCCATGGTGTGATGCTATGATATTCTATGGTCACACCTCTATACTGCTGCACCAGTAATTACATTTGAAAATATGGTCAAGGGGTTCTTTGACTATATTCTGTGCAATAGTGGACATTCTAACAGTGAATATGCAGTTGAGAAAATACATGTTGTATTTGACAAATACAATAAGGATATTATTAAGGGACAGACACGTGAAAAGTGCACCACAGCTTGCAAAGGGAATGTTCAGTGAATGTGACCTTGTAGTCGGATTCCTACAAACTGGAAACAGTTCCTAGGTAATGGTGAAAATAAAAGGTAATTAAATCTTGCAGAATTCTATGCTTCGTACATGATAAATAATGGTATTCTGCTTGGTCAAGATCAGAAATTGTTCATCAATGGCAGTCAGGATGACAAAACTGTTCTGGTAGCTCTGTCACAGACATCTCGAATCAAATCAAGAGGAGACTGATACACGCAATGTGTTGTATGCTATTGCAGCTTCACCGATTGTAGCTGATCGTATAGTAGTTTCTAACCCAGACACTGATGTACTTGTTCTTCTCATTCACCATCGATCTGAAATTCTATCTAGCAAGATCTATTTCCTGACAGGCCGAATGGCCAAGCATATCAACTTAGTAAGATATATCCCAGTTCACGACATATACAATCAACTGACTCGGCCCCAGAGCTATCTCCTACTTCCCATTGCTGGTTTGACTGGATGTGATACAAGCAGTTCTCTTTTGGCCATGGGAAAAGATCAGCATTTCATGTACGTTTACAGAATGCCCCTATGTTTCCACACTAGACAACTTTGTGTACACCATCCAAATTATCGAAGGACCAGTGAGTAGATGTATGATGTTTATATGAGCTATGTATGGCAAGAAAGACTGTGTCTCTCTAAACAGTCTTCAATGTGAAAAAGGCTGAACAAATCCTGCTAGGAAAGTAGATACCACCAACAGAGACTAGTTTAAAGTTACATGTCCTTTGGTGCTTATATCAGCTGATGATATAGCACAAAGCTAACATTGCATTTCATAACTTGTTGAGTTCGGTTATGAAAGAGATGCTGAGACTGGTACACTTCAGCCAAACATGATGAGCCAGTCATCAGCTGTCCTTGAACTCCTCAATAATTTGATTGTGCATCAAATAACTACGCAGAGGACTGCACCTGTCTAGTGAATTATCAGGCTTGTATTAATACTTGCAGCTCTGTGAAGCATCCTTTGAAAATGTTGATGACAATTATGCAACAATCCACTGAACAGAGAACTATAGAACAGCTAAGTGAATATGATAGTGACAGGTAAAGGTTGGGTCAAATGACAGGGATATTATATGACTGTTGTTGTGATTATCAGAGTAGGTCAACTTAGCAACATCAGCAACAACAGCATTTATAACATGTCTTCTTCAGCACTGTGGCATCAGTCTTGCAGCATCGCTTGCCCTGATCAGTTGTTGCCAACCTATGGTATCCCTGAAGTATGCATTCCTGAACCTTATGTTTTTACGGACTTTTGCCTGATGCAAGTTGTATGTAGATCATACATCTATGACATTTACTATTGTAGCTCGCCGAGTAGTGTCAGGCCGTTCCAGTGTATCCTGTCGACTCACCACGCCGCAAGTGCATGACGAGTGATGACGCTGGTTAGCATCCGGTCTCGGGGTGACGGACCATGTACGAGACTGCTCTGCGGGAAACAAAAACCGGCTCCTAAGGCCGGTGGATCTCAATCGTTCCGGTGGGGCCGTGCGACCATTGTTACGAACAGTAAACACAACTGTCTCATCCCACGAGTTTGTGTCACCAGTATGCCTGTCCATAACAATTTCGTTATCTATACACGCGTTCATCGAGACGTGACCTAGATTACCGCCGGCGCCGCCATTGGCTAATGACGTAATAGCCCGCCATTACACAAGTGAAAAACGCTTAAGACGCGTACATAGCGTTATCGTTATTATAAGCATAAGAACCTGTAGAGATCTGAAACTCGGGGACAATGGATATCGACGTAAAATACAGAAAAAGTGGCGGAAATTCATGTGCGGTCAATGGGTGCACAAATAATAGCAGAAAACTAAATATATTTAAGAAGGGCTTGAGCGTTTTTAATCCCATAAAAATTCCACGTTATGCCATCAGATGAACCGAGCAGACTAGCGGGGGTGGGGGGGGGGGGGGGGGGACTAACGCTATTAATAGACAAGGCTTACCAAAACAGGTATATGTGTGTTCAGAACATTTTTTGGATGACAAACCATCCGAGAGAAACCAATATCCGAAATTAAAATTAGGTTACGATAAATGTGTCACACCAGGTTGACGTAAGGTGGTAAGGAAAAACATTAAATGTCTAAAGAAACTCAGCATTTCAGACTGTTCCGTGGCCACTAATAGCAGCGATGAAATAAACTGTGATGATATAACTGATTTGTCAGAGACGGACTCTATCATGGTGTTGTAGATACTAATAAGGCCGACACATAAAAGAAACAATGAATCCATCCAGTATGTTGACATATGTACACAATGTCAGGAATCTGACTTTTGTACAAATGACCATGTCTACGGAAAACCATGGGCAGAATGTAAAAGTACATCTAGCTTCCCAGGGAAGCAATTAGAGCATGTTGTCCTGAACCATTTCGAGAGAACTATCTAAGCACAACCTGTATTATTGATTGTGCAGAAACATTCATTCAGAGACCGACAAACTTAAGAAACAGAAGTCAGACATTCGGCAATTATAAAGCCACACAATACACCAGAGTATCTTGTGGGGATCTCACCCCACCTGGAAAACAGCTGATTTCAAGCTTAACATACCAGCTTTCATTAAAGATAAACTCCAGCTTAGTAGAGAAGATGTCACTACAACTCGATGAGAGAGGAGGGGAGATGGAGGGAGAGAGGGAGCGAGGGAGGGAGGGATGGAGAGAGCGAGAGGGAGAGAGAGGGCGGGAGAGAGAGGGAGGGAGCGAAAGAGGGAGGGATGGGGAGAGAGAGAGAAGGGAGAGAGAGAGAGAGAGAGAGAGGGTGTGTGGGGGGGGGGGGAGGCAGGGAGTTGAGGTGGGAGAGGGAGGGAGGGAGGGGCTTGGGGTGTGAGGGAGGGAAAGCAAGTAGGAAATTGGATGTGTTTAAAGTACTGAGTAGCACGGCACCAGTCACATCACTGACACATTTTGATGACATTCTCATCGTGTGCTCGGCACTTATAAATCTTAAGGCTGATCTAATACGTGATGTGCTTGCTGATTGACTATAGATACGGATAAAATAACCATGGGCGGGTGTACGAATCATGTATGAAACTACGCCCCCTCCACCCACCTCAACCCCCACCCCCACCACACACCCACCTCTCCCACACTGGCTGGCCTGGCGTTATATATATATATATATATATATATATATATATATATATATATATATATATATATATATATATATATATATATATATATATATATATATATATATATATATATATATATATACACCTGTGCAAAAGTTAAGCACCAGCAAAAACAATAGAACGTAGAAACATGATGGTACAACTAGACTGCCATACTTTTTGTCCCCGCGTTAGCTGACATAATTCCAAGTACGAAATGCACATGCATGCATGACTTCACGCCGCTTGATGTCCGTGCGTGGCGGGAAACAGCACACGTGTTCAGTTATGTAAAAGTCCAGTTTGAGGTGTAGAACATTACATACAGATTTAGGCGACAAGATTAGGAATTTTGTGTTCATGACCGTGGTTTATTTGTACAGAGAGAATTAGCTCTTGATTGTGAACCGCTATGGCAAGACGAAGGTTAAGTGATCGTGTGAAATGGCAAATCATAGGCATGCATACCACTGGTATGTCATGCAGAGAGATTGGCAGACAGCTGAACATTAACCATACTGTAATCAGTCGTTTGATTGCAAAACATGGGCAAACTAACGAGGTGAAGGACAGGCCTAGATCTGGAAGACCGAAGAAGACTACTGCCCGTGATGATCGAGCCCTAGTACGCCTTGTTAGGAGATCTCCATTCACCAACAGCAGAGTGCTCAGCCAGCAATGGGAAACGCGCAATAGAGTGTCAATGTCTACCATCAAAAGGAGACTGTATGCTGCTGGCATGAAAGCTAGGAGACCTGTCAGACGTCCACTCCTCACTGCACACCACAAAGAGGAGCGTCTGAGGTGGTGCAACGAAAGAAGACACTGGAACATGAGATCCTGGAGACGGGTACACTGGTCCGATGAAAGTCGGTTCCTGCTTCATGCCACAGATGGTCGAACTCGTGTATGGAGGTCCAGACGCAGGCGTACGACCAACGTAACATCATGGAAGAAGTTCCATTTGGTGGAGGTTCCGTTATGATATGGGGGTGCATCTCATTTTATTGTAAGCTGGATCTGTTGACTGTACCTGGAACACTAAATGGACAAAGATATCAAGATTCCATACTGGATAGAGTTGTGGTCCCTCATTTTGTAAATCATGCACCTGGAACCCACCCTATATTCATGGATGACAACGCCCGACCACATCGTGCTAGAGCTGTGCATGAATACCTCCGCCAGAATGCCATCGAAACCCTACCATGGCCAGCAAGGAGCGCTGACATGAACCCTATTGAGCATATCTGGGACATTCTGGGAAACATGGTGAGAAGGAGGGATCCTCCTGTGCAGAACCTACAGGAATTAACAGACGCACTCCATCTTGAATGGCAACGAATACCACAATGGCGTATCAGTCGGTTGGTGACCAGCATGAGACGTCGTGTCCAGGCCGTCATCCAGGCACAAGGTGGATATACCCGGTATTAATAATGACAGTCTCAAACTCGTGCACAGATGTTAAACTTCGTTTTCAGACACCATTAATGACAATCTAGCCACGTGTGTCAACTGTAGGGCAATAGTTGTCAGTTGTGTCAACGTAACCATATTCAGGCCTCGTTTTCAAGTTCAAACAAAAACATACAGTGTTTCCCCACCATCATAATCAGCATTCCTCTAGTTGCATTATTACCTCTTGCACTAAGATGGATGGGTACATAAATGTTTATGCTATTGCTTTCTTCATAGCACATGAATATACCCTCGCATGTGCGTAAAAATAGGGTGGTGCTTAACTTTTGCACAGGTGTATATATATATATATATATATATATATATATATATATTGATATTCAGCAACATTGATGTTGTAACGCACGCCATACAGTGAAGGCTAGTGGTGGCTACTGTATACAACGCGACGTGAGGCGTGATGCTACGCTTCGCTTCGTTTTCACGCATGTAATGTCGGAGTGGCTATAACTGCCACCTAACGGCAGTAAGCGAAACTAACGGGGATAACTGAAAAACCCTGTGTATGGACTTACAAGATTTGATTTGGTGACCTAAAATATAAGTCTATACAATGAGTTTACCTAAACAATTATGAATCTGCTAGATAAACTACAGTAAGAGCATACGAAAATACGAGACATAGAGACAGGTAGATGAACTTTTAAACATGGGCTCCCAGAGGTACCACACAGACTCGTAGGTCCGCAGGCAGAGGTATCCCCACAAGGGAGGCTCCCGTACATGAGACTTAACTATTTAACTTAATAAAAGTTATTATACCTCTAAGCTGAAAGGAAGAAGGTTATATCAGACGAAAAGTGATGTGCCTCACGCAGACACTACTCCTAGTGCTAGTTTGGGTGAGGAGTATTATCCTAGCATGGCCCGTCGTCGCTGAATCCTTGCGAGAGGCAAGTGTCTCGCGTGGACCTCCGTGTCGGGAAAGTGTCGCCACTGCTTAAAGCGGGAGAAGAATAGTAGGCAAAAATGGGCGCACTCTAATATTTCAAACAAAAATGCTTTAAAGAGAAAAGACCATACCTAGTGAGATTATGACTATAGGGGTGCATACTGTTTTACGTGAAGACGGGACGGGGGATTCCCGATGGATTCCCTCATTACCGTCTTATGTGATTCTTGGTATGCTGAATTAGTGGTTGCCGCTTTATTTATGCAGGCCTTCTGTTTTGATTAATTCCTGTTAGTTGTTTTCAGAACAAGAATTATTTTATGCTGCAACTGGCTGATATCTACCTAGCTATTAGACACGGCTGTCACGGAGAACAGGTGCCCTAAGACATCAATACTAAAGACAGTGCTCATACATGTTATGCAGCAAGATCTCCGAACTGGATAAGAATCCGGACATCCCGCCCCGTAACCACATAAAACATTACAAGACATGGGTTACATTTCATGAACGCATTATTAGACCATTGTTCTATCGTTATGGTGGGGTAAGAGAGACGAATACCCACCATAAATGTCCTTCCCGCAAGGGCGTGGCAGATCTAAATATAATGGCCAGACATTTTAACAGAATTCGGTGGGGTTACGTATCTCGCCTGTCACCGGGTCCTATGGAACTAACCGTTTTACCTATCGTTAGGTTTATATACAAGTTGCCCAGATTTGCACTGTGGTGCGGGAGGAGTGTCAGTAAATAAAATAATAATTAATACATGTGCTTTCGCAGTGCTTTCCTACATTGGCTTAAGTGCTAATTACTAAGTGTCCGAAGATACACAGGAATGTGTATGTGACACCACACCCTAGCCATCACCGCTCGGAAACCCTAATAGTTTCCCAGAGTCGGATCAGCCCATGGTGCGGATAGAGACATCCAAACAATTAAGAAGCCACAAGGCTGAGTGGAGCACGAAGAGAGACACAATCTTACTTATGAGTCTTACCAGAGTGCGGTGCTAGATTATTGCACTACCGGAAGAGAAGAAGAATATATTACACAGTATGTAATGAAGACAGTGTCTCTAATCGTTTTTGAACCTATCGAGCTGAATAGAAACGGTTAGTCGGTAGCATGCTAGGATAAACAGAGTTATAGCACGGACAGCGACCTCAGTGAAACATTGTTGGTGGCTGGAGAAAGTGCTGCATATATAAGGGCTCATTTCGTGTGAGACACAACCGGGCACTGAAGTGTGCGGTTGTGTCGGATAACCATAGTCATCCTAAGGACGGGATTCAATTGATCTAACATATATAATAAGAAGAAAAGTTTTTAAAAAATAAAGTAATAATTAATACATTTCCATGAATCCCCTATTGATATTTCTGCTGAATTACATATGATCACACCTCTGCAGCGAAATTTCCCTATTGAGGCTGGGTCCTGCGACTGACGGTGGTGGGTCGCGGTGGATGCACTGTCATTGCTGAGATGCTTTCACTATTATCATTATTGGCACTGTCTGAAACATCCGAAATGATGGTGGCGGAAATATGCACATCCATTATGTCTCTCACAGTTACCGCTGGTTCCAATATATCCGTCCGTATAGCTGTGGCGGTACTAGTGGTTGCCAATGTCGTTGATGCTGTGGTGATGGTAGCTGTCGTGGTGATGGCAGTTGTAGCTGTCGTGGTGGTCGCTATAGCTGTCGTGGTGATGGCGGTGAGCTGTATCGTAGGCTGAAGTCGTGGTGCGGGAGCGGATACGGCAGAAGACGACATCTTCCGAAACTTAGCATACTTTAGTAGACGACTTGCGGTGATGTTAGGCACAGCCCGTATATCCTGTGTATGGACGATCCATCTCTTTCCCGCGTATGGACATTCCGGCGTGGTTCCCTTTCTGATTGCGGGGCCAGAAAGGCAAGGAGGTGGATGCTGAATAACACGGGTCGGAGTTACACTAATTGTCACAGTCTGCGATGGTCCAGGTGCTTCGTCTATGGTAAGTTCGGGTGGAGATGGAGACTGCGGGTAACTTGGAATGTCTATATCTGCAGGTGTTGTAATTACCACTGAAACCGGTTGACTGGCTAACACTGTCTGAGATACTACGGTGGCGAGTGTGGTGACCGTAGCTGGATGGCTAATAACCGATGCGGGTGCTGCCGAACTGGATTCTGCGGGAGATTTTCGCTTCCTACTCTGCTTCAGGACCGGCGGGGAGGAAGTAATTGGTACCAGCATAACACTTCCAGACATGGTTGTGGGCAGGATTTCACGTCTGGCGGTCGGTTTACGTTGCTTACTGTAGCCGCATGAAGATGATGGCTAACGGGATGTCTACGAGTAGTGTTCTTCGTGCGGGCCATTTTCTTGGTCGGGAGAACTTTAACCGGGAGCCGAGATTCGAAGCGGGTGGTTAAAACAGCACGATCCTCATTCTCTTCCCAAGGAACTAACGTCACTTCCACCACACGGTGATGATAACGGAGCGTGTGAATCACCCCATAGTGAGTAGTGGTGTAGGGATACCAGCACGTCACACAAAAGGCTGTCTGAAAGAGATGATCCTTATTAATATGAAGGGTGCAGTCAGATTTTCTAGTGAAAGTTCTGGTACATAGGTCTCCGCTAGCTAACAATGAGTTACACGGGAACCGTTTTGGAACTGGTACCGATTCTTCTTCTTCGGAGGAATCCGACAATGCTAAATCTTCAAGGAGTGACATCTTGTTCCCGCATGGTAGTTAGTTGCGGGAACGTTATTCAAAACCTAATGCTCTATCTCTTCATGGTTTATGACTTTCCAGGCCAAATATAATAACGAAATAATAAGAAGAAAAACAGCAGAATTTGATTTGCAATACGAAAGAAGCCTAATGCTATGTTCTTCCCTGGTGTCGAGTTTTGACGGGAAGACAAAGTTTCAGAGCGCACTTCCTCCTTTTATACTATTTGGTGACGTCACAGGCGCCGGGCGACCACACATAAAAGTTTTAATAGGTGATTCGGTCATCCTTATATGAATGTTTCCTCGTTTTCCGGCCTGGCGTCATGGGATTAATTCCTTCCATATAAAGGGAGTACTTTTAATTATAGGAAGAATGGCTCATTAAACTTGTTTTTATTTCGCGCATTTAACAGCCTCCGATCAACTTAGAAATGTCGTACTACTTTTTCTTTACGGAGCCTCACCTTTTAATTAGCGTGAGGCGGTTCTCCAGGTTGGATGCTTATAAACTTGCCTATTTGATTTTAGGCTGGAGCGCCAGATGGGGTGTGTGGGGGCCAGGTGACATCAACGGTAATCTCCCTCGCCACTCCTCCATCACGCTGTGGTAGTCGCGTTTTTGGGCAGCTCTTTTGTTTAAAGCGTTTGATCCAACTTACTGGAAATAGTAGTAAATGTCACGTGGCTCTAAAAAGCACATGGTTGATTGGAAACGTATATGCCGTTTATGGCAACGGCCAAAAATGCTGTTGCTGAAGTGTAGTCTGTTGCAGAAGCGAGAGATAGAAAAATATATGTTACATCAAGATCTTTATAATGTCCGGTATTTGCGCGAGTTCTTTAACATGCGTCTTGGTAAGTGTCTGTAATAGATAGTTCTCAGCCCGTGTTGATTATAGACTGGAACCCAAGGAAGAGAATTTTTTTAATTCTCTTTGTAATTTTACCGTCAGATTTTTTATGCCACTTTACCGCCCGTGCGCTAATGATTTGTAGCACGGTAGAGCAGTTGTGCTTTCAATAAAAAATTTAACAGTAAAGTTGTAAGTAATTTTGATGTGTGATTTAAACAGTTCTATTCATGTGGTAGATCAACGTTACTGACCCTGTCAAGATAGCTGTGTTTTCCCAGCGGGAGGGCTGGCCAAGCATTCTCCTAAATCGGTAGAACTAGCTCCTGTCCCGGCCTGGACCAAACACATTAGTACCATTTTAATAATGGTTAAATTACAGTACAACTCGCAAAAATGTGTCACAGTTATTACAATTACAATGCCGTCGTTCGGAGATTGTGAATACAGACAACCTGAGTGTGTTTCTGTCATGTTGGTGATTTGAATCTGATATGCGTGACTGGTTTTCTGTGGATGGTACTTGCGCTGTGGTGAAAGTGACGTGTTTAAGGCGCCAGGTGCGGGAGGTGGGAGGAGCGGCGGCGTGAATGTCAACTTTATTGAACCCTGAGGGTATTTCACTCTGTGATGGCCGGGCCCGTGGGCGGGACAGAGTTACTTTAGAGCGAAGATGACCTGTGGGATGCTGTCATAACTTTGATCAATCCATTGTCGAATTCAACTTTTCGGTAGCAAAATCCTACTCGTGACTGACGACAATGCGAGCATCTTGCTCTCATAATAATATTGACTGTTATTACATGTAGTTGAAGTATGTAGATTTAGCTGTTTCCGTACGACGTCGGGAAAAGGGATAGGGGAGGTCCGCTGGGCAAGCGTCTCTCCCGTGACGTGTACTGTAGGTGGCTGTAGTGCATTCCTGATATCCATATGATCAGTTCTCCCATAACTGGATAAGAAGGTGTGTGGGGGAGATTTGTTGGCTGCTGTCTGTTGATGATAATGTTGTTGTCGGGATGTCCGGGCTGCTGTATGATGCCAATGTTATAAGCAAAGGGGGCGCATTCCAGTTTTCCACGCTGGTGAACGCCAAGTCCGTTGTTATTTGCGGGAGGTGTAGTCTGTGGGAGATATTATTTCTCCCGCAATTTTGTGCAGGAGGAATTTTGTTGCGGGAATATTTATGTCTCTACCGGTAATTAATTAAAACCGGCTGGTGTTATAAATGCTGTTGTTGCTGATGTTGAATGTCTCCGTTATTCTGAGTGCAACTGAGCAAGTATGTGATGTATGCGCAATGATGAATTGGCGCATCCAGTCTTGAAGGCAGGTGTGTTCTTGTAGGTGTTGACGTTCTGTCTGTTGTGTGATATTCTGATTGCTCACGGGGGTGGGGTGTGTGTGTGTGTGTGTGTGTGTGTGTGTGGGGGGGGGGGGGGGGGTTATGGTAGGCCAATTGGATGGGGTGGCCTTTGGATAGGGGGATGTGGTCATCTCCCGTTACACGACGGTTGGTGTCCTGTCCTAATTTTTAGACACATGGAAAATTCGAGCTGAGAGTCTGCTGAACAGGCTGCTTCCCTGCCCACTGCGGGGGGTAACGTTGGTCGGTGCGATGCGGGATGCCACCTCCTCTATTGCAGCAGTCTCTCTCATATCTGAAGATTGATGGTCAACAGACGACGAGTGGAGTGTGAAATGGACTGGGCTGGTGATGCCCCAACTTGGTGTATAGACGAGGGATGCCAGTTGGATTTGGGGTGTTGGTGCGCTCATGGATATGGGACATGCTTGGATGGGAATTGGTCTGGCGTTTTCGCGAGGTGGTCGGGTACACCTTGTTGTATGGTTCTGCGGTTCTAGACACGTCAAGGCTTCATCCAGCCTCTTCACTTCCATGCTATTCATCAAATGTTCCACCCCACAGGAAGCATGGCTTGGGTCAGCTTCAGCTTCCGCTTGTGGTAACTCCATGATGGGGGGCATAGTGGGTGGGAATGGGAAGAGATCGGAGGAACAACTTTTCCATCTGGTCCCTTGGATAAAACAAATACGAAATTCTTCAAATACGACTTCCCAGATCGAGTAGACCCATGCTGAGGAGGGAGAGGGTGAGTACGTATCTTTTCATCGTTAGCCGCTTGTTCATCCACGTTCTGGCTTGGTAGAACTGGGGCTGAACTAGCACCGCGGTGCTCTGCGCTAACTGTGGTAATACTAATTTTCGTAGAAATATCTGTCTGGGTACTGGTGTCATGAGAAACGCCCAGTCCGAGCTCTGGTGCTGGGTCGTCACTGACACAAGGTTTAAGTCAATCGAAGTGGATGAGGGCCATCCGAAGCACAGATACGGTAGGTCACGTCCGACGTCTTACCTACTACCACATAGGGGCCTTTCCACTGGTAACTCAGTTTACTTGGCATGTTTGCAGACCGTCGTGAATCGTGTACCCAAATCATTCTTCCTGCTTCATATGGATCTCCATGCACTCTCCATGTCTTTTGCCGCCGGTGTGCAGTGGATAGTGTTTCTCTCACTAACTCATGGGCTTGTTCTATCCTTTGCCGCAAGACTTCGACATAGAGAGATGGTGAATTTTCTCTCCTGGTATTCGTGGCATAGCCAGATCCAGGGGTAAAGCTAATTCTTGGCCTAACATTAACCGAGCCGGGGTGTAGCCCATGCTGGAATGTTCTGAAGTGCGGTAAGCCATGAGTACATAGGGAGCCATAGATCCCAGTCTCTACAATCAAGGCGTGTTTCTCTGGTAAGTATCTCCGTGAGAGTTCTATTGAATCTCTCTACCATCTCGTCGCTCCAGGGATGGTATGGAGTAGTCCTTGTTTTGACGATATCGAATAATTTGCAGAGCTCTGATATGAGCCGGCTCTCAAAATTACTTCCTTGATCGGAGTGCAACTCATAAGGCATACCAAAACGGCACAACACATTGCTTGCCAAGACCTCCGCTATGGTGGATGCCTCTTGGTCCGGCAGAGCAAATGCTTCTAACAACTTCATGAAATAATCTTGTAACACGAGGATGTATTTATTTCCATCATCCGTCGTATTCAAGGGTCTGAGCACGTCGATAGCCACTCACTCCCACGGTGCACCAACAATCTTAATTTGAGATGGCGCGATATGGTGTTGGCCAACAGCGCATTTTTGGCATGGGATACATTTGGCAACCCATGCCTTGACACAATCACGAATCCCGATCCAGTGGAATATCAGTTTGATACGGGCAACAGTCCTTTCCACGGCCAGATGTCCGGCATTATCATGTAGTTGTTTTAATATAAGTTCTCGATAACTTTCGGTACTACCAAACGGTCATTAATGTACAGAACGTTATTTATTAATCGACATTCTTCGAACCGTTGGTAATAATATTTAGCCGTGGTGGATAGACGTGTTACCGATTCCTTAGGAGGACGTACCCCCTCCTGAATCCATGCGTATATATTCCTTTATATAGTCCGTATATAGTCTTTTGTTTGGTGGTGTGCGATTTTCTCCGGATTCCACTCTGCGCACCTCAATTCGAGGAACTCCGGAGATGGCTGTGTTGACTGTGTCATGGTGGCAGCCTCTTCGTGATAGCTTCTGCACCAATTCTGCTAAGGGCGTCGGCATTTCCATGCAATTTGCCGGGATGGTGAACAACGTTAAAGTTATAGGCCTGCAGGGATTCCTGCCATCTCGCTACCTGGCCCTCCAGATTTTTTAAGTTCCTGATCCACCATAGCGAGGCATGGTCTGTACGGAGTGTAAAAGGGTGCCCATACAGAAAGTGCTTGTAATACTTGACGAAATGGACCGCCGCCGATAGTTCTCGCTTGGTGGTTTTATTCAGAGTATGCGAACCGTAACCCAACACCTGCTCTGTTCCGTCTTCGGTGACCTGAGATAGAACCACACCAATAGCGAAAGCTGATGCATCCATGTCTAAGATGAAATCGAGCTTTGGATTAGGGTGAACAAGAATCGGGGCGGTCGTCCAGAGTTCCTACAGCGCCCTGAAGGAGCCTTCACACTCACTCGTCCACTCAAATGGTTGATCTTTCTCAGTGATCTTGTAGAGGGTTGAAGGAATCGTGCTGAAATGTCGGATGTAGCGGCGATAGTACTGGCATAGGCCAAGGAAACTCCGTGTCTCTGTAACTGAAGAAGTCCGAGGCCACTATGCTACTGCCATAGTTTTCGTTGGCTGTGTAGCCCCTCCATCACCGGATATGACGTGTCCTAGGAACTCAATGCTCTGTCTGAAGAGATGACATTTTTTTGGTTTGAGTTTCAAATTGGCCGTGCGGAATCTTGAAAGTATGGTGTCCAAATTGGTTAAGGTTTCCTCAAACATTGGTCCAAAGACTATTGCGTCATCGATGTAACAGAGACAGATTTCCCATTGCAGGGTAGTCAATACCTGCTCAATGAGTCGTTCAAAAGTTCCGGGAGCGTTGCACAACCCATAGGGCATCTTGCGGAATTGAAAAAGGCCGTACCTACAAACGAATGCCATCTTTTCCATATCAGCTTCATCCATGGCTACTTGCCAGTAACCGCTAGCTAAATCAAGAGTACAAAACCACTTGGCTCCGGACAAGGAATCCAAGGCCTGATCTATCCATGGTAACGGATAAGCGTCTTTAACGCTAAGATCATTAAGGCGCCGGTAGTCAATGCAAAACCGCAAGGTTCCGTCCTTTTTGCCTGCTAGCACCACAGGGCTAGCCCATGGAGAAGCTGAGGGTTCAATAATACCCGTTCGCAACATGTAATTTACTTGTTCGTGTGCTTCCGCTTCTTTGTGAATGGGAAGACGTCGTACCGGTTGTCATACGGGGGCGATTATTGCCTGTATCGATGGAGTGTCGTACGAGATGAGTCTCTCCGAGATCCATATCTCCGGAGGAAAAACTATCGCAGTATTTATGTAGTAGTTTCCAAATTTCTCATTTTTGTGATTGCAATAATCCAACGGTGGCACGTAGATACAAATCATGTAAATGTTCAGGTAAATCATCAGTCATTTGCGGTGTTGTGTCAGAAAGTGCAGGTGATTCCAATGAGATTATGTCCACTAAATGGCCGCAGCGCACTCCGGGTTCCAGAGTGATGGGATCTGCGGTACCATTGACCACTCTAAAAGGTATTTTTTCCTTATTAGTAGTGTCCACTATAATGCGGGGACTTGTGCATTGTAAGGCGATCATATAATCATGGTCGGTTTCCAGCATGGCGATGTGTGTGTGTGTTGCTACCTAACTGTGGTGCGGTGGCCCATAAGATCTGTTCCTGTCCCGGCTCAACTGTGGCGGTACTTAAATATTATATTATTATAATATTACCGCACACGTATCATACAATGATGATGCTGGTCCGAGAGGGATTCGTCGGCTGTGTATGTCGAGTTACTGTTGTCTGCAGTGTATGATGGCTTTGCTGGCACTGAGGAAATCAGAGCCAAGTATGACGTCGTTATGAATAGAGTGTGATGACAACTCTCTGAATGAATTGCATTTCTTCTATTTGGATAACTAAATTAACTACACCAGCTGTAGGTAAATATGTGTAGGCTTAAGGGGAGGCTTTTTATGAGGTGGGATGCTCTCATATAAGCGCTGGTTAAATACTGTAATAGAAGCACCGGTGTTGACGGTGGCACTGGTGAAAACGTCACTAAACAGACAGGCACATTTGTATATTACTTTGCGATGTACCTGCGGAAGAGTTTCCAATGATGCTGTCCACGATAATGGCATTGGAGCAGCATCACTCTGTATGTATTCCGTATTGTTTCTTGTAAGGTTGTAGATGGCTGAGTGAGGAAAGGGCCAGTTCGCCGTCGCCACTGGTGTGAAGACCGCGGTGAAGACGGAGCTGGGGGTAGCAATGGTGGTGGTGTTGTTGTCGCTTCTGTGTGGGTGGTATTGGTGTAGACGGCGGCACGTACAGGATGACGGATAAGCTCTACCTGCGCAAGCCATTTCTTGCAATGCTTCATAGGATGTTTTGGTGAACCACAGAAGGAACAGGGATGTCGCCAAGGACGTGCGTTTCTCCATCTGTGTCGGCGCTTGCGAATCCATGAGGCGGAGTGAATTGTCTCTCCCGAATCGCTGTTGTCTGTGGATGCGGAAGATGATGCTGGTTGGGGTGGTATTCTGCATACCACCAGAGGGCACCGAAAATCCAGTGTCCTGGTGGTGGGACGTGATGCTTTCAAAAACGTTGTTTCGGCGGAGGTACTACAACCTACTACTGCCATTTTACATAGGAAAGAAGGCTTATCGTGTGCGGAAAAAGAAGGGGATGTCCTTGCTGCGGATGGGGGAGGCAACGTAGGCACGGACATATAGCAAGCCATGCTTTTTGGTGTCGGTGTGTAAGCTGATTCTGGTGGATGAAGGTTGGCCACTGAACGTTGTTGTATGAAGGCCGCAGTTGAGCCAGGAGGCGGATACGGGCACCGAAGTGGCTCTAGGTGATTCGGTGCCCTTAGGAGTTTGACTGCTTTTCTGGTTGCGGTGTGCTGTGGTCTGGAGCAGGAGTTGTAGAGGGAGGTCAGTTAGGACACCGCTACCTCCAATGTCCTGGCTGACCGCATCCGAAACAGGTGTTCGGTGGCTGTGCGGTGCTGGTAGTGGTTGCTGTCCTAAACTGTGTGGTGGCGAGGTTGGTGCTGAGGGTTGTAACTAAGTTGGTGAGTGCAGAGATTTGCTTATTAATCTCTTCTATCCACTCTCTCATGTTGCCGTTGTTGTTGTTGTTTCACTGGTTCCCGCGCCCGGGGGCTCAGTTGTACCCTCCTCTATGGGCATGGTCCCTTCCTCCAGGCGCTTGATTCTGACTGGGATTCTGCATATCCGGTGGTGGTGGTGTATGTGTAGTTGGTGTTGCTGATCTTGGGGGAGCACTAGCGGGAGGGCCGATGCCTGCCCCCTCTATCTCGTTGATAGGATGGAGTTGGCGTCGGTTATTCTTTTCCCGCTCTAGAAAGTTCTCAATGCGAACCGCGGTTGCCGTTATTTGGGCCAAACTCCTGTGGTCGCCGAGAAATAGTTTTTCTTTTAGGGCGGGTTCACCGCTTAATGCATCGATGAAAGTATTGAGATGCAAGTGAATCACGCCCTCCGTATTGGTGCTCAGATATGCGCAGGTAATTAGCCTCCTGATTCAGCTAGCTAACTCAGGAAGAGTTTCTCCCGCGCGTCGTCGGAGATTTTTAAGTTGAAGATGACTGGTTTCTCCGAGGGCTGTGTCGCCAAATCTCTCCGTCAGTGCTCATTCCAACTGTGTGTAAGTGGGTGTGTAATCCGTTCCCAGATCCGAGGGCTTTTCCGGAAAGTTTTGCAGTGAGATATTCACCCATTTGTTGATCGTCCCAGCGGTTAGTCCGACTTATGATCTCGAACTGTATCTTATAATTGGTCCAGTCATCCTCCCCACTAAATTCGGGAGGGAGGATGACTCGGCCAAGACCGTGGGAAGAATGCATAGGCATAAGGTGTGGGCGTGAGTTCGCTGCGCTTTACTATTGATGTTCTTCGAGCCCCACATCGGGCGCCACTTGTAGCTCGCCGCGTAGTGTCGGGCCGTTCCAGTGTATCTTGTCAATGACGCTGGTTAGCATCCGGTCTCGGGGTGATGGATCTTGTACGAGACTGCCCTGCGGGAAACCAAAACCGGCTCCTAAGGCTGGTGGAACTCAATCGTTCGGGTGGGGCCATGCGACCATTGTCGCAAACAGTAAACACAACTGTCTCATCCCACGAGTTTGTGTCACCAGTATGCCTGTCTATAGCAATTTCGTGATCTATGGACTATTAGATTTGATTTGGTGACCTAAAAATATACGTCTATACAATAAGTTTACCTAAACAATTATGAATCTGCTAGATAAAACTACAGTAAGAGCATACGAAAATACGAGACATAGAGACAGGTAGATGAACTTTTAAACATGGGGCTCCCGGAGGTACCATACAGACTCGTAGGTCCGCAGAGGTATCCCTGCAAGGGAGGCTCCCGTACACGAGACTTAACTATTTAACTTAATATAAGTTATTATACCTCTAAGCTGAAAGGAAGAACGTTATATCAGACGAAACGTGATGTGCCTCACGCAGACACTACTCCTAGTGCTAGTTTGGGTGAGGAGTATTATCCTGGCGTGGACCGTCGTCACTGAATCCTTGCGAGAGGCAAGTGTCTCGCGCGGGCCTCCGTCTCGGGAAGGTGTCGCCACTGCTTAAAGCTGGAGAAGAATAGTAGGAAAAATGGGCCCACTCTAATATTTCAACAAATAATGCTTTAAAGAGAAAAGACCATACCTAGTGAGATTATGACTATAGCGTGCTTACTGTTTTATGTGAAGACGGGACGGGGGATTCCCCATGGATTCCCTCGTTACCGTCTTATGTGATTCTTGGTATGCTGAATTAGCAGTTGCCGCTTTATTTATGCGGGCCTTCTGTTTTGATTAATTCCTGTTAGTTGTTTTCACAACAAGAATTATTTTACGCCGCAACTGGCTGATATCTACCTAGCTATTAGACATGGCTGTCACGGAGAACAGGTGCCCTAAGACATCAATACTAAAGACAGCGTTCATACATGTTACGTAGCAAGATCTCCGAACTGGATAAGAATCCGGACATCCCGCCCCGTAACCACATAAAACATTACAAGACATGGGTTACATTTCATGAAAGCATTATTAGACCATTGTTCTATCATTATGGTGGGGGTAAGGGAGACGAATACCCACCGTAAATGTCCTTCCCGCAAGGGCGTGGCAGATCTAAATATCATGCCCAGATATTTCAATGGAATTCGGTGGGGGTACGTATCTCGCCCGTCACCGGGTCCTATGGAACTAACCGTTTTACCTATCGTTAGGTTTATATACAAGTTTCCCAGTTTTGCACTGCGGTGCGGGAGGATTGTCAGTAAATAAAATAATAATTAATACATGTGTTTTCGCAGTGCTTTCCTACATTGGCTTAAGTGCTAATTACTAAGTATCCGAAGATACACAGGTATGTGTATGTGACACCACACCCTAGCCATCACCGTTCGGAAACCCCCAATAGTTTCCCAGATTCGGATCAGCACATGGTGCGGATAGGGACATCCAAACAATTAAGAAGCCACAAGTGGAGAGTGGAGCATTAAGAGACAAAATCTTACTTATGAGCCTCACCAGAGTGCAGGGCTAGATTATCGCACTACAGGAAGAGAAGAAGAATAAATTACACAGTATGTAATGAAGACAGTGTCTCTAATCGTTTTTGAACCTATCCTATCGAGCTGAATAGAAAAGGTTAGTCGGTAGCATGCCGGGCTAAACAGAGTTATATCACGGACAGCGACCTTAGTGAAAAATTGTTGGTGGCGGGAGAAAGTGCTGCATATATAAGTGTTGCTGTATAGTGTTTCCTACGTGCACTGCAGTCCTATATTTTCTATGAATAAGCAAAACATATGAACGGATGGCCACTGGCCATATATATACATAATCTGACCAGAACAAACAATATGGTGTCAAATGATTAAGATATATATTTTGGTACAGGTTAACGAACCTACTATAGTGCGGTTAGCAACACATTGAGGAAAATGAGAATAATTATCAACAAATACAGAAATTATAACTATCGGTCCTAAGACCGTTACAGTTCCTTTTAGTCATCGGGATCGTTTTGCGGATACAATATAATTAACAAAACCTGTATAGAGAAATAATTAAACTGTGAAGTATAGTTACTTGAATACCTGGTAGTCATTCCTAAGGTAGGCTACCGTGTTATTGAAATTGAGATGTAAATCCGTAGACGACGTGAGGTGATGCGCTCTATGGAAGCTGGAAAGTTCCCGCAGGTTGGTTCCCGCAAGCTGTTGTCCACAAACAAGACTTCCGCAAGAACACTCATGGCGGGAGGGCTACATCTCTCAGCACTGTAAGCCTAATAGAATGTCTAACGAGCAGTCAGTAAAAGATACGACAGTACTACGTGGTGAAGAAAGTTCCTGTACACCAATGGCACGGATGGAAGGTGTAAACAACCCGTCACAAGCGGGGGTTGTCAGAGGCAAATGAAGATACAAAACAAAGCTTCATGGTGCTGGGTACGTCAACCAGCTCTCAAGACGCACCGGGCAGAGTTTACTTGCTGTGGTCGAAAGTCGAAAGAACCGACACGATGTGTGCGGCGGCAATTGAAATACCACTTTTAGGCATGGCCGGCAGATCCGGCGAGTCACCCATCAAAGAACATCCTGCCTCTACATCTGTAGACTCACATATTCAGGCCGTAAAGGCCTCACCACAAATTTGTGTCCCGAAGGAGATGTTGATATTCGTGAACAGAAAATAGAAAGTTCCAAATTGCTCTCGTAAGTAGGGAGTTTACAAAATTGTCTTTACTGCAGTGGGTTGGCTACTGGTAGCTCCGGGAGAAGGACAGAAGCTGAAGTCATATGCGTAATATCTGTCGATCGTAGCTAGTACGGCTCCAACCTGTTCGGCCCCTGGCCGAGGATGCTCCTGATCACTGGATCGCTTCTCCTTTTATACTCCTCGTGACGTCACAGGCGCAGGCTCGATCCAATCATCGTTCGAGCCACAGCCAATCAGCGAGCAGCTAATAATAGCGTAGTCGCACGTTCTAGAACATTCTAGAAGTTTTTGCGTCCACGTGGTTATGACGTCATGGCAATATTTTGAAGAAAATCAAGAATGTGTTTTCCCTGGATTTTGAAATGGTTTACAGATTTGGAAAGCCCGTTGAATTCTGGTCTTGATGAATCCCAGATTTAACGGGAACAGGTAATCAATAAGGATTACAGGGTACCATCCCGGTACACTAAAAGCGCCATCCTATCTAGGTCATAACTATGTGCTCCATATAAACAGCGTGCTGGCACGCGCATGCGCATCATGCACATTAACGAACTTAGTAGTTTTTCGACACGCTCTCTCTCTCTCTCCCATAGGCCTATATACGCTTATAGTGCTACCCAGAGGGGCGTCTTCAGGAAACGAATCCAGGATGGGCGGCGCGTACCCAGCTTAGCTGTTAGGCAGGTATCTGACCGGTCGATCAGAACTACACTATTTCTTTTTTTAATTTTAGCTGCATACTCACCATTTCTTGTTAAAATGTCATCTTTTCCGACTATTTTTTTAGTTATGATAGCAACTAGTATAAGTTGGTATGCCAGTATGTCTGTTGGCAGAATTCTTTTACATCTCTGCCAAAGTCATAACTATTTAGTTGAGCAGCAGGATAACAGATTCGGATGAGCAACCCCAGATGGAAGTTGTAGCATGGATCGACCGGACGGGTATGGACCGTTCCAGCTTGGCTGGGTATGGGACGTCCATTCCGGGTATGTTTTGAGCATTCCCCCCCCCCCCCTCCCCCACCAACACCCATTAGCAGAATAGTATGCGTGTATAAAGCCAGAGGTTCCAAAAATTACTAAGTCCATAAGATCGCGTAGCGCGCATACACATGCATCAGAGCTTCCCTGACAACACATGTCAGTGTTGGGAGAGAATGCATACTAAAATGTACCGAGTTGGTGCATGTAATCCCTTTAAATTATATTATCCTCGTCATTCTTGATGCCTATCAGGACCGGAATGAAGCGAGAAATTCAAAACTATAAACTATTTTACAATCAGTCCAGAAACGGCCGAGTTGTCCTTATTTTTCTGCGCAACTTATGCTGAAAATAATGAAAACGTCATAAGCGTGTCTATGTACTAATTGCATGGGGAGGATGATTATCACGTGATAATGTCCTTGCCCTTCCAGCTCGCACACTGATTGGCTACAGATCCCACGTTGATTGGCTGAGCGTTCCAGCTACGTCGTCATGAGGCGTATAAAAGGAGCGAAGAACTGAGAATCGAGAGCCATACTTCGTCGGGAGAGAAGGTGGAAGGTTGTGTGTCCAGAGAGTTGCAGGACGCCGATACCTGCATGCTGAATCGGGTTTCATCGTAGACGCAGCGGAGCCAGCCGGCTTAGAGATCTTGATATCTCTGGCCCGCAACCTTCCCATCCACATCAAATCTTTTGAATGCTCTTGGGAGGCCAATTTCTGGGGGCATATAAACTAATCGGAAAGAAGACGCCCTCACTTCCAACAACAACAGAGGAGCCTTCCTGCGGAGGGGCCTTGCGTCCCCAATGTAAGAACTCATAGTATGTGGAACGAGTGGTGATTCTTGGTGGACAACTTATCACATCTGCCGAACCACGCCGAAAAGTGGTCATCAAACTCCGTGCAACGTATTGTGTGTAACATTTAACTTTTAGACCTCAGTCTAGTGGGACTTTGCCTGGTTTGCCACACGAGCTATGTGGTGCATCATGTACTGTATAGATGGAAGCTGCACAGGCATCATTATTTAACATTTAACAGTAACCATTCATTACTACGGAGCATTTTCAACATCTGTGATGGTACGGAACCTTTTACTACACTGTTTAAATTAATATGACTATCTAGTAGACATCTTCAACCGCAATCATTCTTCTTCAGCATGCTTGAGAGTGAGCCGCATCAACAGTTCGCCTTTGGAGATAAGCCCAGCTGCTACAGAATCGAGCCATCTCATGTTCCTCATCCGGAACGTATCATTTACCGTGATCTATGAACTTTTTCCGTACCAATGACTAATATGTACTCATCCTACTGTATTTTTATATTATTGTATTTTCGCATTTATAGGTACTGATGACCAATAGGTACCGACCGGTCATCTGAGACCACATTTTATAGTTTATTCTTTTACTGTATATATTAACTTTCTTTTGTGCTGACGACTAACAAACACAGCAAGGTCAGGTGACGTTAATTATTGTCAATTCTGTGATAGTTAGTTATGTATATGGCAGCAGCCATCCTAGTTACTTATTTTGTTTATTTTATATAAAATACTAGGAGCGCAGTATGCTAGGCTACACTATACAGCAGCAATAATACTGCATCATCTTTTTTCCCCCAGCATCACTTTTTCACCAAGGTCACTGTGCAGGTTCTCATTGTGCGAACCTGACATGAGATCGACTAAACCTGGCTATTTTAGCTCGATAGGAAAGATTTGGAAGTAGCTAGGAATGGTCGCTTGTTAGGAGACATTTGTATAAGCCTCTTTTCTGGATGCAGCAGATATGTAACACCGCACACCGTCTAGGTAGTATAAACTGGCCAGTTATCTTAGGGCCTCCTTATTAATATATGAGCAATTGTTTGTTCCTGTGTTCCTCCAGCCAAAAGGCATATAATTGTCTGGACCTCCCTTCGACACATTGGTGTGATCCGACTCTGGAAACTATTGGTGTTTCCAAGGGGTGAAGACTAAAGTGGCGATTCCGTATACATTCCCCCAGTATCTTCAGATACAAGTTAGTATAGATATCCATGCCAAAGTAGGAAGTACTGTGAAAACATTATATTATTTTAACTGGCCAGCAGTGCATTCCTGGGCATATTTATAACATAACCCTAATGCCAGGTAAAATGTTAGTCCCCGAGAACAGATTCTACATGACCAGGCCTCATCACGTCCGGTGATGGACTGGACACAGATCTCTCTCTAACTCTTCACAGTGACTGGGTGCGGTCATGGAACCCACCAAGCCCTCATGGGAAGGTCACTATAGTTGGATATCCACCTCCTTATCCCCACCGTAAACGTATACACACCTTTTAAATGCTTTTGTAAAATGTGTCTTACCCTGGTGATGTTTTATGTGGTGGCGGTGCAGTCAGTAATGGGATCGTCATTTGATTCAGGAGCTGCCACACCATGACATGTTCGCTCGCTGTTTGTCTGAGGGAATTGTTCCGTAAGGTGACCATATTGGGAACTGAGCCTTTCTGCTAGTCAAGCATGGATTAAAAGATAGGTAGAATTACTTGCCATTTGCGGCCAAAGCCTGGAACATGGACCTAACAACCAAAAGTTAGTTTTGTAAATTAGCAGAAGAACCACATAAATAAAGCGGCAACTACCAATACAGTATCTTTACCCTACATACGATGACGGTGTCTGAATTCTTAGGAAGTCACCCACACCATCTTCATGTAAACCAGCATGCATCACACTTGCATACAGTTTCACTAGGTTAACCGCCCTACACACTTAGCATAGGTTTGAATAAGAGATGGCCCTTTTTGCCAGCTCTCTTCCTCCACTTCGGCGTTGAAGGCATTTTCCTGTGATGGAGGCCAGCACGAGGCACTTTCCTCTCACAACAATAATGTTTTGTTAGGGGTATAACGGTTTATATTAAACCACCGAAGTGACCATGCTTGGACTCTCCCTTGCAGGATTACTCACAGATTTCGAGATCGGCGAGGTACCTCTGCTGAGCCCACGTTAAACAAGACACCAACCTAGTTCCATGTACTATATTTTCTCTCTTGTACTAGCAAACGAGTAGCATTGCTTGTTAGATCATTTTATTAATTATGTCTAAACTCCCAAATTGAGTAATGGACCGTCATACCCAGTGGCGGATTACGGTTGTGCAAGGCCCTAGGCACACGACCATGCGGAGGTTGGGGGGGGGGGTGGCCCTCCCCCGGAAATATTTTAAATCCAGACGCTCTGTGGTGCAATCTGACGTATATTTTGCATCATATTAGTTAATTATTCTGGGCTTTATAGCAGACAAAATGGAGTTTTTAACACAATGACTGCCAAGTTTGTTGCAGACAACATTTCCCATACGCCATATCTCCGACCATGTTAAATATTTTTAAAACAATTTGGCTGAAAGTTGCTGGTTCCCGAGCTACCAACAGCTTTCGGTCAAATTATTTCCAAAATATTCAATAGAATATGTAATGTTTCGTACATAATAATTAATTTCGGTTTTCATAGATTATTCGGCGAAAGGGTTAAAATTATACGTTTTACCCAAACGGACATTGTTTGGGTATATTAAGGTATATATTATTGACCCGATAGATGCAAGGTTGTAATTTGTAATATACAATTTGTCAAAAATATTCATATAGCCAACCGTGACAACATAGCTTTAATTTAGTCAGTAACATTGTAACAATGTTTCTTCCTACCTGGCCTTTCTTTAAATTTAACGAAAAAACTTGGCTATCCACAGTATGACTATGAGAATCAATGAATGACTGAATGTAGGCCTACTGATTCCTGATCAGAAACCGTTTAACAGCGCTTCAGACCGCTTCCACTGACACACTGAGGCAACAAAAATTACTTTCCACGTGTGCGTCACGCCATCGCGTGATCATCGTGTTTGTTTAGTCTACTCGGGTAACTCCGCTCGGCCGCTCGAGCATTGTTACAATCGATATTTAAACAATAAAACGAGACTATAAACAGAATAACATAGGTCACTGACATAAGGCCATGATACGGCAATAATCTATTTTGGAGATATTGACCGAGTGTCTCTTCGTTGCGTTAATGTAGCTTGCCTAAAGAAAGAGAAAACAGAAAAAAATCTTTTTTTGTTCATGTGCGAGGCCCCCTTCAAGTGCGAGGCCCTAGGCTACTGCCTCGTTAGCCTCGTGGATAATTCGCCCCTAATCATACCAGTGACACGAACAGCCTGGATGAGACGGTGTGGTTCAATCTCGGCAGCAATGGGCGCACAGCCCCACTGGAACGTTATTGTTCCACCGGCTCTGGTAGTCAGTCTTTGTACATTCCGGAAAGTCGCGAAACATACTCCGTCACTCCGAGAACTGACACTAACCAGCTCATCCATGCACCATGCACATGTGGTGCTGCGGAGCATAATATTCAGACGAACCATCGCGTACCCACCCCGGAGCCTACACAGTACAGCATTTGTCAACATATATTGAAATGTTTGTCTTAAATGTATGTATGATTACTGTATTCTGTCGCTGTAGCAGTAGACATATTCTACAGCAGTAAGTGGTCCTTCTTCGCATTTGACCACTGTGATTTGTTCTCAGCCAAAATCTTTAGCTCGAAAATTCTAAGCTCATTCAAATTTTCAAAATTTTCGACATTGATATTACTTTTAATCATGATGCCATAATGAACATATTGATGTATATTAACAAATTAATGATGTATTTCAGCGTTTCTCGAAAACTTGAGTTTTTTTAATGCTAAGCCGCAGTACTACTTTGTCCTTGACAGAGTCACGTTTACCTTGATGTAAAATCGATCTGGAAGCCTCATTATTAATTGGCCTCTGGACCCTTGATAACATCCAATTAGACACAAATATCATAACAATCCACCAATAACTAGCAGAGATACGTTTATCAGCCTGTCAGGCAGCCAAGGGACCCTTTTGGGACCAAAAACAGGGTCAAAGGCACGAAAAAATCTGAACCTTTAATTTTTCTGGGATTATGGTCTAAAGTGGTACCAAAGGTGTACAAATTTAATTCTATCACAAAAACCCCACTGAATTACACATCATCCCCTCTACTATTATTGAAATTCCATTTTTTGTACTTTTCCACAATACCCCCCCCCCCCCCCGTTAATCTGACCCAAAAAATCTCAGCGTATACAAATTTTTTAGACTGTCAACATTGGTTTCCATAATCCTGATGCCAAGACGAACAATTTGATATATGGTGACAAATGTTGTACTGCCATCTGGGTAGGTCATCCGAATCCGCTCTCCTGCTGCTCAGCTACGTAGAAGTCTTACCATGGCCTTAAACAATATGCCAAACAGCTTTTTGTCGAGGAAGCGAAAGGTGCGCCTGATAAGGCCAACTTGCCTGTTTGCTTTATTTGCAGCTTGTTAAATATGAGTGCAGAACTTTAGGTCTTTGTCAGTGATTGCACCCAGGTTTTTCTCATAAGGAACTTCCTCAACTTGTATTTTATTTTGGCTTGATGATGTAATTTCATATGCATAGGCGTGGGGTGGTTATGGTGCCTGGTACCTATTCTCATGACTTTGCATTTGTTGGGGGGAGAAGGTCAGAATTAAGCCACATTTGGGACCAATGTTCGAGTGCTTCAATCTCCTTTTTAATTTCGTCGCAGTCTTCCTTCGAGGCCACTGCCCTAAAGAGTTTTGTGTCATCAGCTAACAGTTTAATCATACTGTTAACCGCATCTAGCAGGTCATTGATGAACCAGACAAACAAGATTGGTCTAAGCACACTCCCTTGCGGAACCCCACTACTGACTAATTCAGTCCATGATGAAAAGGTATATTCTTTATGACGACTCTCTGGCGTCTCTTTGTTAGGACATCTGCAATCCATTTTAGAATTTTGCCATTTATGCCATAGCTACGGGTTTTCGCTAGCA
The DNA here is from genome assembly GCA_034401795.1 of Chaetoderma sp. LZ-2023a. Classification (NCBI taxonomy): domain Eukaryota; kingdom Metazoa; phylum Mollusca; class Caudofoveata; order Chaetodermatida; family Chaetodermatidae; genus Chaetoderma; species Chaetoderma sp. LZ-2023a. The sequence goes on along the minus strand of CM067375.1, from coordinate 43,464,063 downwards.
ATCTTACAGTAGGGTATAGTGTTAAACGCCTTTTGGAAGTCAAAATACCCATCTACACACATGTGGTCATTTAAAACTTTGGTCCATGCCTCCATTACATCAGTCAGTTGAGTGACACAGGAGTACTCCTCCATGAAGCCATGTTGGCCATTGGAGAAGAGGTCATTATCTTTCATGTGTTTGACTAATGCATTTCGGACGATTTGCTCTGCCAATTTGCAGCAGATGGTGATTAGGCTAATGGGCCGATATAGTTACCTACGTAAGCAATCTTACTTCTTTTCTTGAAGATTGGTGCAACGTCAGACTCTTTCCACGCTGAAGGTAATTTGTTTTCATCAAGGGATTTTCTGAAGATTAGATATAGAGGGAGCGAATGCGTGTGAGCTATAGTTCCCGCAGCATTCTATGGCTCTAGGGTTTATTCGAATGGCTAACACAATTATTAAGAAAAATTGATATTTGTAGCGTTCTAATATATTCTTATAAACGAGAATGGCCGAGAAAATACAACCGCTAATATCTGTGGCCAATGTGATATGTGTGACATTCGCACAATAGGATTAAAAGTGAAGGCATCGCGAGTAGTCTTGATTATAATGTCTATGGTTATATTGAACACACACACACATACCGCTAAAAAGTGTCCGCCTCTTATACTCTACCAGGAAGCTGACGTCATGGGAGTTTCTCGTCTTCCTTTCTGAAAATCACCATCATGGGTAAAGATGTTAAAAAATTTTTAATTTACAATCCCCAAAATTGTAATAAATTTATATTGCATCTAATGAAATAAAGATGGAAGAAACAATCACAATGCTACAAATGACAATAATATTGTTGTATTTCCCATCAAGTGCGAGATTACAAATAATATGAACCAATACATACATACATACATACATACACTCAATCCACACGCACTCGTTAGGTTTTTATCAGTTTTACCACCCAACCCACAAACCCAGTTTACTAAAGCAGTTTTGTCGGAGAAGGATTGTTTTCCTGCAGGCGTCACTCATCTTTACGGCGTAAGGCTAAGAATGGTTTAGTAAATCAGATGTCAATTTGGTTTCATCCAAGGGACCGGGGAGATCCACTACACTGCAGCAGTTATTGACGGTAGCCGATAAATGGTTACAAATGTTGGGTAGTGAAGGTGGTGTGGTCACCGTGACTGTGGTGGACGTTGCATATTCTGATTTTTTAAAGTCATTTGACAAGATTCCCCATCGTAGACTACTACTACTACCACTACTATATTGAGACATGTCGGGTGAACCCGCATACACCAATATAACAATCTAACATAATCTGTGATAACTTTTCCATTCAAATTCTCTATCTGGCATCTGCAGTGATGAGCTTTCCCCTTCCCTCGCCCCCTCCCACTCCGTACCATACCAATAGTAAATCATTTAAAGCCAACAGAATACCACAATGATGTATTAGTATATGTACATGTATATGCGTGTGTGAGTGTGTATACATTAGAGCTGGGCGGTCTGACGGTAGTACTGTGACCGTTGACATTTCCAAAACGGCGAATACCGTCAATGTTTGAGCAATATTTGAGAAATAGATCCAATTAAATTGACCAAGGGTAAATAGGTGCTAATAGTGCCAAAATACAGGCATCCCTAAATATTAGCCGAGTTGAGGTGAAAGGGTCGTAAAAACAAACATCAAGACGTCAATTACAAAATAATGACAGGCAGAATTGTATGTCAAACGTACTTCTTGAAAGTCGGTAAAATTGCTTTATTTAAAATGTCTAAACTCATTCTCTGGCTGTCCGCCGGTAGTAATTACGCTATAATATATTCCCTATTCCCATTTCTAATATTTGTAATTTATTACTCCCAGCGTTTTGTCACAGAACAAACACGCTAGAATAACAAAATAACATACAAACTACAAACTGCGTGCTATTCAAACACAACAGCAATCTCGCAAAGACGTATCTGATTGGTTGATCATGAACTAGACCGTGGGAAAATACATTTCTATGCTGAATTTATCAATGAAAATTTACTAAAACGTATTTGTTCGTGCCATTTTGATCACGTGCCAATTTATTAACAATGAGCAGCGTTGAAGTCATTTTTTATTTTTCTCGCTTGTTTTAAGAGATTTCTTTAAGGATTAAATCCAGTTTAAGTAACGACACCTAAAAATTATAGTGGTTTAGTTTTTGTAATTCAATTTTCAACTGGCTACACTCCGGAAGTTTGCGGAAAAAGCTTTTTACACGCATTGTTCACGTGAAGCATGGCGAGTAACGAGTCTGCACATTGGGTACTCGGTAACTATCAGAAGCTTTGGAATCGGCTATATTCAATGTCGTGTTATATGCATGTGTATATAGGCCTGTTTTCGCTAGTAACCGAATATACGACTCCAACAGAAATAAAAGAGTACAAAACTGGCCTCGTTTAAATACTCACAGATTATGTCTGGACTCTGTTTATCAACGCGCTCGACTGCCAAAATAAAATTTACCGTTTGCTGTTTGCACGCATTAATAGCAAGAACAATCCGGATTGAAAATAGCGCACTCCAATGTCTCAAACAGCGGGTTATAGTTAGCGAGTTGACCACACACTTTGACAGATATTCCCGTGAACGATATTGCATCAGTAAAAATAGTGACCTAATAAAACCGTGAAACTAAACAGTCGCAATAGCCATAATGTTTTTCTTCTCTAACTCAGGAAGCCGATTTATTTATTTTATCTATATTTACCTTTGATTGGAGATGGAAATGAAAAGGAAATGAAAAATTTGTTCAAATTTCGTGGCATGCCTCAACCTCAGATGACGGTATACCGTGGTACCGCGGTATTTTTTTATGGCACCAATACCGTCATGTAAATGTCAATACCGCCCAGCTCTAGTATACATGTATGAATGTTTGTACACGTATAAAGTGAACTGTTGTGTATTATATACATCCGTATATGTTGGTGTGTGTGTACCTGTGTGGATGTGTACCTGTGTGGATGTGTACCTGTGTGGATGTGTACCTGTGTGGATGTGTACCTGTGTGGATGTGTACCTGTGTGGATGTGTACCTGTGTGGATGTGTACCTGTGTGGATGTGTACCTATGTGCATATTTAAGTATAAGTATCCAGATAAGGACATATTTATGATAGAAAATGTATGTGTCAATTATCATGTGTCCTATATATGTGTGTGTGTGTATGTATGTATGTATGTATGTATGTATGTATGTATGTATATATATATATATATATATATATATATATATATGTGTGTGTGTGTGTACATGCAAAAGTATAAGCTATATGCTATGTACTACATGTCATAGCATCAGCATCATAGCAGCTGTCATCCCCTATGGCATGTACACTGTCTCGTATTGTATGTTAGGGGGTCCATCGACTCATAGGCTGTGCCTTTGATGGACTGGCCATTTTCAATTTATATGTATGTAAAATATGGTATGAAATAAACAACTTTGAACATAAACTGAATCTATGTAACATCAACTCACAGATTATTAAATGGATAGAAAGCTTCTTGTCACAGCGTAGCCAGAGAGTAATCATTAGTGATGAACCCTCAGAATGGAAATCAGTATTACGCCATAGAGTAATCATTAGTGATGAACCCTCATAATGGAAATCAGTATTTAGCGGGATGCCACAGGGATCAGTTTTAGGACCAGTGTTTGTTTTATATATAAATGACTTAAACTAATGTGATAGATAACAATAGTAAAGTATACCTGTATGCGGATGACACAATACTTTTTCATGGTGGCATAAAATCCAGTGATGATGCTAACGAAATGCAACAAGATATATACTTGTTAAATGAATGGACCAGTAAATGGTTACTCCAATTTAATGCTGATAAGTGTAAATCTATGCGAATTGGCAAAACCAATTTACAAAATCATAGCTATATTCTCGGTAAAGAAGGGTCTCCTATTAATCCAACCGAGGATGAAAAGGATATAGGAGTTATTATTGATGATAAACTATGTTTCGAGAAGCACATAATAGATAAAGTTAATAAAGCCAACTCCATTATGGGTGTAATAAGTGCGGCCACATCTGGAATTTGCTAATCAGGTTTGGAGCCCCTATCACAGGAAACATAGAGCTGTTAGAAAATGTTCAGCGAAGGGCAACAAAAAGTGTCTCAGCACTGTCAAACCGTAATATACCAACTCTTGCATACCGTAGAGTACGAGGAGACATTACTGAAGCTTACAAAATTATAACAAAGAAATATGATACAGAAGTGTGGAACCTTTCTGAAATTCGATCAGACTCAAGAACCAGGGGACACGGGCTAAAACTATACAAATCCAGATCACGTTTAAACATACAAAAATACTCCTTTAAACATAGAATCGTGGACTTATGGAACAGCCTTCCGAACCATGTTATAGAAGCAACAACCATTATATAATTTGCAGGAGTGTAAATTTGTGGCGAACGACTGACCGCGTTCGCGTGGAGGGTACGCAAACAATGATTTTAGGAGAGCTATATCCGTTCTCCATAAAATACCTATTTTCGTTCGCCATAAAAAATTTCAGCACAGTAGGCTCTCGGTACTAAGTACACTTAGTATATTAATTATTTTCATATGATAGACATAATAGTTACATGAAATAATTGATTTGTGTCATCAAAATATGTTCGGCGAATGGCTTTTTGTTGTGGCAGACTTGCAGGTTATTGTGAGTCCTGCAAGTCCGCCACAGAATGCGTAAGCAGCTCTAAGGAATTTAGTAGATATCTTGACCCTTCTTAGCTTGTACGCTTTAAACTGACAATTTACTGGAAATGCGATTTACTGGAAATAAGTTACTACGCACCAGTTTTCCTGACATAATAGACCTATGGGCTATAGGACCACTGTTAATTTCCTTCCCTGTGTTTGGGTATGGTAATGGTACTGTATTCTCTCTTCAACCAACATCCTACAATTCATTGCGCTTACTACAGGTTAATGTTAAACATTAGTAAGCGCATACCACTGCATTGTTGGATGTTGGCTGGAGACAGAATTAGGAAAGTGTGCATTATTTTGGGGTTCAGCCCATCCATCCAACTGTCTGTCTAACCATGTGTCCATCACCGACCTGCCAACCCCTATGGATTGTCCATAGTTCATGCGAAAATAGCATCCAAATTACTCATGTACGGGCAGCGAGTGAAAGTACGGAAATAAACCATCAGGCAATTACGATAATACGGACAGGGTGTTAAAATTATGAATGTAGATATATATGTATGTCTATAAACACGGTGACTGCTTGTCAAATCACATGTCGACATCCATCGTGTCAAGGTACTATAATTGCTCAAGCTAGACAACATTTGAGAACAGCCCATAGATTTAGAAAAGCAGTAGAGTGCTTATACGTAGACCTTGACTTAAGCATATAAAGCCTCGAAAATAGAATCCAACCCTCTTGGGTAATTGGAAGAGAATTTGAACGGACACATTTTTATTGAGAAATAAAATTGTATTGGCTATATTAATTGGACACTTCGACTACATAAAAGAATTAGCATAAGCATTCTACTGCTATTCTAGCTCTATGGAACAGCCTGTTAAGATTCTAGAGTCTTGTTAATTGACATGTTTTGCCTGGTTAGTGTTTTAGAGTAATAAAATACGAAAGTTAACACTGCAAGGGTCCCAGAAGTTTTTGTTTATGATAGCTACAGATATGCAATTCAACTATATTATACCTATGCTGATGCAAATCTGAAATCGTCCATTCTTAATGTGAGAAAATTAAAATAATCTTTGTATCTTAATATCCAAATTATATACCTTAATGTAATGGAACAAATTAAATGTTACAGTATGATGATTTCATTCTACGTTGCAAAGTTGAATTAGGGACTCGTATCCCGAATTCAAATTAACAGATAAAATTTTGTTTATTAACTTATACAGAATGAAATCATCAGATGCTAAAATATATTTAGTTTCAGTGCATTGAGGTTCCCAACCTAAACCATTAAAAATATACATCTATAACAATTTTATCTTCAAGCATTCTCCTGTGAATGTGAGCTTTGAATCGATTGTAAATGGAACACAAAAGCATCTAGATTTGTACAACTGGTCCTATATCAATCAGACTGACGTAATAAGAAATGAATGTTGTATGGGTTTTCCCATATCTGTTCGGGAAATCTCAGAAACGTTTCCGTATTCAGGAGAATACACAATTTTGTAACAATTTTTGCATTTATTGATGTAAGATATGCACAGCGCGTTTTAGATGGTTATATATGAGTAGACTAAAGAAAAATTATGTTTACACCATTATGGACATGAAAAACGGCCTGAACAGGCGGTCATAGCCTTTTATGATGACTACTGAAAAAAAATATGCCAAAAAATCTGGAATTCCTTTGATGGTTTGGTTATATGTAAATGCTGGCACCTATCCAAAACGTAAAAAGGCATCCAATCTCTGAATTGAACTCTCAATTGAGAAAAATTTAAGTTTCCGATTTTGGAAACTGTGTCTGAATTCAACAATGTTGCCTTTAAGATGACTACTGAAGAAAAAATGCCAGAACATTTTGGAAATCCTCTGATAATCAGTTTTAGCCGAGTGCTGGCCCCTATCCAAAACAACAATAACATCCAATCTCTGAATTGTGTTGTTCCCTATTGAGATAACAAATTTAAGGTTCCGAATTTGAAAATTTGTTTGAATTCAACGACGTTATCAAGTTCGGAAATAGGGGGTGTATCTGAATTCGGAAACGTTTCTGAATTCTGAGATTTCCCGAACTGATACTATAATCGATCAACCTAACACATAGGACGTTTTTGGCCATAAATGTGCATTTCTAAGTGTTTAGAAGTCATCCGCTTACACGCATGCATGTGGCTGGTTTCATATATAACATCTAGAGAAATAGTATTTGATTTATGTCTGAGCCATATAAAGAAATTAGTCGTGTATAATGTGTTAAACATTCCCCAAATCACATGTATGCTTGCTACATGTTTATTGAATAATATTACTTTCAATAATTGTATCCACTCCTTGACACCCCCCCCCCCCCCACCCCACCCCACCCCACACACACCCCTACAAAGCCAATATGCGGTTCAAACTGGTTTGAAAATTGACCTCGTCATCGTTTTAATATTATGCCATACCGCACAGCCTTAGACTGAACTGTACACACGTATTTAAGTGTATAACTTAATTTCTTGTCTCTGTTTGTTTAATTTTTGTCCTAGGGGCAGATTATTTGCAATTCTTGTGAATGTTGATAAGTTGTTTGAATTTTTGCACAGGTATCTCCCGTGACAGATGGCATAAAAGGCGAAAGACTGGAGGGCGGCGTCCCCAGCCCCATAAGAAGAGGAAATTTGAGATGGGGCGGCCACCTGCAAACACAAAGGTATGCATGATGAATTAAATTTTGGTGCGAAATCTGAAATCGGGGCCTTTCCAAATATATCAGTGCTGTAATTTAACATTTTGAGGTGAATGTCATCGGGGGTTCCCCTCAGAACTCTAGATAAGCAAGGTTTTTTGCGTTTTCACGCAAAAAAACCGGCCAATCACCCAATTAATTTTTAACATCATGAGTACCGAAATAGCTAATCACCCAATTAATTTCAGTTCTATTGATAATTTAATGTATAATAACTTAATTTAAAAAACCCAATTAAATTCCAAAAAACCCAATTTATAAAATTTCTAAGGGTGTATCACCCAATTATTGAAAAGTTTATCTGGAGCTCTGCTTCCCCTAATTTCTAAATACAAGAAGTTTGGGTAACAGTTTTGGGAGTCCAAACAGTAAACGTGGACATTTAAAATTGTTTCTATACATGAAAAGTGCTGTCATTGATAAAGTAGTGGAGGTTCAGGACCTTTGTATTTGTTTTGGGAGTCCAAACATGAATGTTGGGAGTATGGTATTCCTGTACCTTTAGTGGAATCCCTGGCCATGATAATTAAAACTGAGTTCCCTCATTGAAATAGGATGCCCACATATTCTGCTGTTGTTCAGACAGTAAAAGTAGCATGCCAAAGTTACAAACAACACGGTAACCATGTTTTTGTTCGAGCAAAATTCATGTAAATTATTTCTTATGCAATCCGTTTTTCTTCCCGCAATTTCTTTTATGTGGCAAATTGTGTATAAATATATTTAAAAATGGTTGACTAAAACAACACAAGGTAGCTGAAACTAATTTGTTTAACGCAACAAAGACAAATTTGTCCAATACCTGTGTCATTAATATATATATATATAATTCTTCTATCGGGCAAGTATGTTTATATTGAAAACTGGTGTTGTGTTTTGGCGTTGAACCCTCAAAATTTGCATATGTCTGTGTAACCTCCCTTCCAAGTTTGGAGAAGATTCCTTCTGTCATGTCAGTAAAACCAGAGTTATTTAAAAATTGTCTTCAAAAACAAGGTTACTGAAAGCTGTTACTATTGCATATTAGATTTTAACCAGACTACAAAATTAAAACCGGCACGGACAAGCTTCCACCCAGCTTGGAGAAGGTCCATCCAGTAGAACCAGAGTTACTGATAAATGTCTTAAGAACAAGAGGAAGCACTCCACGCTCACATTAACCCTCTAGAGACGTGGGGGGAAAGTGGCTGACAGAATTTTAATTTGGGCGGGCTGGAAAATTATATTAAGTTTTAATCTGCCAACCTTTTTAAGTTTTAATATTTCTGTTATGTCAGCAATAGCTTGTAATCGAATTAATTTATACGTAGTGTAGAGCTCTGGTAAGTTTAACCCTTAACCGTCATATCAGCCAAAAACAGCTTCTACAGTGGTCTTCAGAAATGTCTGTTTGCAGACCATGAGAAGACTATTTTTGAAAATCTACCACTGTAATGACTGGCTCGATAACCGAGCCATTGATTCCAGTGCTAAATCTTCAAAAATACTCTTCTCTTGATCTGAAAAATGACATTTTCTTTGAGAAAATTGAAATTTTCTTGAACAAATTCAAGGCTTAAAGTGTTAATGTATTATCTTGTCATGTGTAAATCTGCTAAATGGTGTCTTTTGTCTTGCAGCTTGGTCCTAAAAGAATTCATACAGTGCGTACTCGAGGTGGAAATAAGAAATATCGTGCTCTCCGTCTTGACAGTGGAAACTTTTCTTGGGGATCTGAAAGTATGCTAGCAGATGTAATTCAATTTTCACATGTTTAACAGTTTGCCCATTGAACCTTACTGCTCGAGTGGAAAATAGCTCTATAAGTAAATTGTAGGTCTACGGTAGTAGTGTGCTTGAATGATCAGCTTGGCAACTAATGGTCTTAGACACCCTCCCAAGATCATCTGACACCATCCACCTTTATGGGTTCAAGATCTTTTACAGTCATCCCCTGTAATCTCTGTCTTCATGAGAAGTGATAATATGTAATTGATGACATATTGAGGCCTTTCCAAATTGGCCGACCCATTTACCCTTTAAAGTTGTACATAAATACATGACAAATGGTTTGTTACCTAAAACAAGTTTGCTACCCCAAAAATCGGTTATGCACGTTTTCAATTTGATGGACCTGGTATTATAAGTTATCAGGTGGCCTATTCTAAAGCTATTAAATTAATGATTGCCTTGCAGTTGATGATGAAAACATTGATAACTGTTTTGCCGTTGATTGTCAGTGATGTAAACACTCACACTGAAACTGCATTGTACAATCCTCGTTACTGGCAATGCTAGTTAAGTTCTGTCAGTCTGGGATACGGTGCAGGTGTCTGCCGAGCCAGTTGCTTAGTGGGGTCAAATGGCCCACTCCCTCTAGAAGACATGGATCAATTGGTCAATTGATGTGTCAATTACATATATGTAATATATGCCTTAAACGATGTGGGTCATTGACACTTGTGTGAAGGTAATGATGGGAGATCTTGAATTTCATAGTTCTAAAGGGTGCAAGTGCCTTGCCTCGGGAGAACAATGCTAGCATATCTAGTGTAATGGCTGTAAATGGGTCTAGCATGTCTGGTGTAATGCCCGGAAACGGTTCTAGCATGTCTAGTGTAATGCCTGGAAACGTTTCTAGCATGTCTAGTGTAATGCCTAAGTGTTTCTAGCATGTCGAGTGTAATGTCTGAGTGTTTCTAGCATGTCTAGTGTAATGCCTAAACATTTCTAGCATGTCTCGTGTAATGCCTGAGTGTTTCTAGCATGTCTAGTGTAATGCCTGTAAACATTTCTAACATGTCTAGTGTAATTAATGCCTGTAAACATTTCTAGCATGTCTAGTGTAATGCCTGTAATGGTTTCTAGCATGGCTAGTGTAATGCCTGTAAACGTTTCTAGCATGTCTAGTGTAATGCCTGTAAACGTTTCTAGCATGTCTAGTGTAAAGCCGATAGAATATCTAGTGTAAGGCCAGTAGCATGTCTATTGGAAGGCCGATAGCAGGTCTAGTGTAAGGCCAAAAATAGTTCTAGCATGTCTAGTGTAATGCCAGTAAACATTTTTAGCATGTCTAGTGTAATGCCAGTAAACATTTTTAGCATGTCTAGTGTAATGCCAGTAAACATTTCTATCATGTCTAGTGTAATGCCAGTAAACATTTCTAGCATAAATAATAATTATAATAATTTCAGATGTGTATGGTCAGTCCATGTGTTGGTAAATGCAGGGGTTAAAATAATGGCTTTTGACATGCACAATGCGTGTACAAAAATGACGGGTATGTCTAAGTACTGATCCTAACAGCACATGTACATCTCTGGCTGATATGCTACATTAACGCTTGCTTTTGCAGGGGTTTAGTCTAACTGCAGGCCAAGAGAAGACAGTTTTTGAAAATTTCCCAGTACCTTCCTTGATAACCCTAAGCAGTCATTCCAAGGAGCAATTTTCAAACTGTCTTCTCTCGGTCTGCAAATGGATGTTCAATAAGCAAGTATTTTTTTCACGGCAAAATTTGACCGTTGAGGGATAATTATATCAATGTACATTTAGATCTTTTGCTGTTGTCAAATCCCAGTCATTATGCATAGTGAGCATGTAGAGGAAATTAGAGCTGTTAGCTATACCGAAATTAGCGTGCGAAATCAATATAACAATATCGAAATACCATACCGGGCAAATCTCAAATTACCGAAATTTCAATACTGAAAAAAAATTGCCTCAAATTGTAAGAGAGAATTCCATTAAATTTACACAGGCGATCCCGAGTTCCGGAAAAATATTTGTGCAGAAATTTTTTCTAAAATTGGAAAAATATGTATATTTTGAACCATAAAATTTATATATATATTGTGTGTGTGGTGTGTGCTTGCACGCGCGCAATATTGCATCATCCATGGAGCTGGTGTACAGTTGAACCCAGAAATAAGGTAACAGTACACAGAATTAACATTTTCTTTAATTTTGAATGATATGCAAAAACTGTCCGTATGACTATTTTGAACAGAATTTGTTAGGAAGCCATTACTGCCTATAGCAGCAATAGCTTTTTTCAAGCAAATTGGGTTCAAGATATTTAACAGCATTGCTTGGAAGTTTGTTGTTTCTGAACTATAGTGATAGTGTAACAGGGTATGAAATAATGGTCGGACATCGGTCATGTCCGATCAAATCTGGATGGGTAAACAATTTTTACTGAACAGGAATTTTGGGGAAAATTTGCAAATTTTGGAAAAAGAGAACAAGTGAACAATGTTGGTATCGCACTCAAATACGATAGATCGATCGAGCACGAGTTTGTGCATCATTTGCACATTTCTAAGTGAAAACGATATTCACCTTGGTTACCAACCAGTATTCGTGATCTGTCAAAGCGCGTCATACCGGCAAATTCATCCTAGAGGGTGGTCTTACAATAGCCAATTGTCCCGGGAATAGTGTAAACCTTTTATACTGGCGAACTTTCTGATTTCTAATGAGGGATATAGACTGTGAGTGACTTGAAAATTAAGTCATACGGCGACTAAATGACAGATAAAATTGCATAGAACATCTGATAAATGATACCACTCAAAATCTTGTCATTTCGCTAGTCTGAAAATGATCGAGTCGATGCAAAATTAGCAATGGCGGATCTACAAAATCTGCCACTGCGCATGAGTTAGTGATGTGTTCTTACACGCCTTCTGTCATGAGAAGAGAATTTCGTCTCGCAATTTCATTGGTTGTTGAACATAATTATATCTAGAAAATCCAATGACATTACGTGAGAGATTTTCACAGAAGTTTGAGACACGTTCTTTCACGCCTTCGATACTGAAGAAGCTAATTCTTCCTCGCGATTTCCTTGGTAGCTGTATATAGAAAACCATTGAAATAGCGGGCGAGTTTTCTCACAATAGAAGTGAAGAAAGCAAGTTCATAAATAATCGCACTGTAGAAGACACTTAAGAACACGCGCGTTACCATTATATTCGCGTTCTACAATTAACCATTTAATGGTCAAATTTGCCTAAAAATTTAATTAAAAATAGTTAATGGCCATTTGCAGGTCAAGAGATTATTTTTGAAAATTTACCACGGGAATGACTGTCTCAGTTACTGAATAATTACTGGAAAGGGGGAGGGGCACGGCATGGTGCTGGAAAACATATTTTCCACGACATAGTTACTATAGTAATCTCCTCATTTTCTGGGTCCTACAGTTGACTATGAAATTGTTCTATCTTTATGCATTTTCTCCTGAAAATGTCTTAGTCTATTTGACTTTTTCAGGACAAAATGGGTAAAAATAGAACAATTTCACAGCCAACCGAAAACCTATATTTTTCTACAGAAATGCAGGAGATGGCCTCTGAGAGCATCTAGATTTCAAAATTTTACGGGGGAGCACCCCCGGACCCCCCATCAGGTTAGTCAACTTCCGCTTTTTTGTCAGATCAAATTGACTCCTTATTTCAGACCCTGGTGTAACCTGATGCAAGCCATTTCAGCCAAGGCAATAGATGACAAATCTAAATCTATTAACTTATATTAGTAGCAAAAGCATCGGTATTAATGCAATAGGGAAATAAAAATGTTCAATTGCATCCTTAGGTGACCAGAAAATTTTCTGGGCAAATACGGTAAATTTTCTAGAAAATTTTCTTTTTGCAAAGTTTTCCGACAATTCCTCACTACACATCATAATGTTGTCTGACAATCATTATATAAGTCGCAAAATATCTAGTGCGTGGACGTTATTTCAAACAAATCGATAGTAAAACGGAATGTATTGGCGAATCATGACAATATAATAAATTTGAAAACGGACAACCTGCAATGTAACCACCAAATAGAGTTTATACAGAATTATCACCGCGATACCGTACTGATACCGAGGTAATTGAGACCAAAAATACCGTAATCGGTACAGACCATAAAATATCAATACCGAACAGCTGTGGAGGAAATCTCTTAGTAGGCTTGGGCGATTATGTGATTTAATCGAAAATTACGATTATTTTTTAAACCATGAAATTATAGGCTTGTGCGATTATGTAATTAAATTGAAAATCGCGTTTTTTTAAAAATCGTTAATGTATATGATTAAAAATTAAATAATCAAATAATCATGAATAATTTCTATTGTATATAATATTTGAATTCCAACCTTTTAATTGCGTCTTTAATGAGATGGATCACGAAAATTGACATTTTTCTCAGTAAATGTGTGTCCATTTGCAGGGCAAGAGAAGACTATTTTTGAAAATGTATTGCTGGAATGACTGGCTCGAGAATCGAGTTATCCATTCCAGTGATACATTTTCAAAAAATGGTCTCTTGGCCTGCAAATGGACTTTAATACACACTGTTGATGGTTTCGTCATTGATATTCTTTTATGTTTTGGTAATTTGTACCCAAGCTGATTAATAGAGTAATCAAGATTATTCTTAAATAATCGATTGTGATAATTCAGAGCAGTAATTGCGCACCATTGTAGCTTTCGTATCGATTGCTTGCCTTATTCATTAATAGTGTTTATTGTGCAATAGCTCTAGCTGGACTATGAGAAATTGTTTAATTGTGTGTTGTTATAGAGTTTTGCAGTTGATGATGCGATTAATAATCATATACCATCTTTCGGCTGACAAGCACTGATTACAGAGTTTTGTCTGAAACTGCAAACTTTGTATTTTAGTTTTAAAATTTACTGTTAAATTGTATTGTATTAATCTAAGTTGCACTTCGGTTACGCTGCATATTTTAGTTGACAAAATTAAATTGCTGTACTTTCATGAATAGTGCCATGGAGATCTTTGTTCCGCCGCATTATTCCTGTCCGTAAAAAGTATATGTTGATGTTATCGTAAAACAAGGCATACAGCAAATTCTTTTGTGTCTGCGTCATATCTAAAAAAAGTGTAAATTTTACGTTTGAAATTTTTGTATCAGTGGACATAGTACATTGAGACAAAGTGTCATGATTTTGCTTCGGCGAGATCTGCCCATATTTGTGAGTTTTTAATCTGCATATGAATTTTTTATTTGATATGCTAGCTTGAGATGACGTATACTAGTTAGAGATGACGCGTCATGATTTTGGTTTGGCGAGATCATCCATATTTGTGAGAGTTATCCCCCCCCCCCCCTGAAAAGACTAAAATTCGTCAAAAACTATTTTGCGTGCCAGATCTCAGTTTTAATCCTACATTTGAAATTTGTTTTCCAGTGAACATTTACGTAGACAATGTCATGATTTTGTTTCTGTGAAATGTGTCGATACGTGTATTTGCCAGAGTCATACTAAGTGAAAAGATGAAATTTAATTGAAGACTGGCGTATTTAATTACCGGTAAGCCCCACTTGGGGGGGGGGGTGGGGGTTGCGGGCTCTTGTTAAAAAAATTTATAATTGAAGAAAAGATTCATCCCCTATTGAAGTCTTTTTTCCCACCCGGTTTGCAGGAAACAAAATCTTGTTTGTGAATGAATGGCCTTACACATACATGCCATATGTACCGGTAACAACAAAGGCATGTATCAATGATGAAGGCTGCAATGGTGGTTAGCAATGTCCATTTGTAAGCCAAGAGAAGACTAGTTTTGAAAATGTATCACTGTAATGCTAAAAAGTTGGTCGTTTCGGTGATACATGTTAAAAAATAGTTTTCTCCTAACATGCTTGGTGTGGAAATGCACATTATACGTGTGCTGAAAAATTGTCCAGTTTCGTGACCGATCGAATTAGAGTATTAAGAGGTAGGTTTTTGAAATGTTTTTGGTGGGGGGGGGGGGTGTGTGGGTGGGAGGGGTGGGGGGTGTTCGAATTTATTTGCGATTACTCGATTTTAATTTTTGTACAACGCCAAGTTCTATGTAAGCGAACCGAATACTCGATTTTAATTTTTATACAACGCCAAGTTCCATGCCAGCGAACCGAACCATGATTTGTGTTCCGTTGGTTTGCGGTTTTCCGAACCAATGAATCTTCATTACAGCCATAAATTGTGCTGTTGATTTCCATTGTCTTGCAGTTAATGATGTAGAAAATTAGCCAATCCTTTGATTGTGAGTGATGATAACACATTGAGACTGAAACTGCGGCAAATCATTGCTAGCACACACACACACACACACCCACACCCCTCCCCTCATAGAAAATGTCCATTTGCAGTTCAGAGAATATTTATCACTGGAATGACTCCCGGGTACTGAGCAAGCCAGTTATTACGATGCTCAGTTTTCAAAAATAGCCTTCCTGTTAAAATGGACATTTCTAAAAACCAGTGCGAAAAGGATATTTGGTCGATTTAGTGTTAATGGTAAAGATTGGTTGGTCAAGAAAATTAAAATCTTGCCTTAGTGAATGGTCATTTGCAGGCCAAGAGAAAATTATTATTGACAATTTATTGATTATCGAGCTACTCATTCGAGGTATATTTTCAAAATAGTGTTCACTTCTTCACCAAACCATGGTTTGTCTTCCCTTGGTTTGCAGTTTTTGGAACCATTGAATCTTCATTACAGCCCTAATTGTGGTGTGGATTTCCGTTATGCTGCAGTTAATGATGTAGAAAATTAGCCAATCCTTTGATTGTGAGTGATGATAACACATTGACACTGAAACTGCAGCCAATCAAATTAGCCAAGTCAAATTAGTTTCAAAATATTCAACAGCATGTTTATTAAATAGTAGACATACAATTTGTACAACGTGTCAGACTATTAATAGTTAAAGACAGGCTGGATAGAATCATTCATGACGTAATGAATGACGTCATCCTACATGCCGCTTAGCTGATTATGACATCATTATTCTGGAAACGTCAATTATGTTCAAAATATACAATGGTATGCTTTATTTTGTTTTGGAAAAACATGTTATGTCTGGACTGTATATACTCGGGTTTCCCACAATCTTGAAAATCTTGAAAAAGAGTTTTGTATTTTCAAGGCCTTGAAAGTCCTTGAAATTACCCAGAATAAAAATTTCCTTGAAAAACGCGTTATTCAACTTCCTCTTCTCTGCCGGACCAAGTGAAACAGTCATGGTCTAAAACAAATTCCAAAAACATGAATTATTTATGGCTTGTGTTTTCATATTAAGGGGAGGTAAAGGGGGACTTACAGTGTACCTTAAACACACCCTTGAATATTCTTTTCGTTGACCGTAAAAATCCTTGAAAAGACCTTGAATTAAATTTTGAAAGGTATTTGGGAACCCTAATACGGCTAATGAATGATTTGAGACCTAGGATGTGAGTTTTGCAGTTAATGATGCGATTATTAATCACAACCATCTTTCGACTGACAAACATTGATTATAGATATTTGTCTGAAACTGCAAACTACAAATACAGTCTTAATTGAAACTTGCTTTAGATACAATCTCTAGATAAAGAGTACATGTCCTATATAAAGACCATTTCAGTTTCAAAAGCAATTAGACAGTATATTTGACCATCCATAGAGAGACGAGCACCTGTCTATAGAGTCCACATTTGTGTGCTCCCCACTCCCGAGGGTGGTCTTTATAAACACGTTTCATTGTCCGTCCCCCATGTTTTCCATTACATTTCAAGCTCATAATTTGACAGATTGCATAGGTAACCCTTTAATGGTCAATGGTCATGCCGGCTACATATACAGGTCAAGAGATGACCGAGCCAGTCATTCCAGTGATAAATTAAAAAAAATTCTATTTTCTTGACCTGTAAATCGACATTCATTAGGTAGATAGTTACATTTTCTTGACCAAGTTTGACCATTAAAGGGTTAATAATTGTCAGGATTGGTCAAGAAAGTTTAACTAATTGCTTATTAGATGGCCATTTGCAGACCAAACTGTCAAAGGAAGACTTAAATTTACCACTTGAATGAGTGGCTTGGTGTTATCAAGCCAGGGGTAACAAGCCAATCATTCTAATTACCAGTAAATTTTAAGTTTTTGACTTTGAATAAAATTGCTACCTACTACATAGAAAAGATTTATTCAGTGACTAGCTGACTGCAGGTCCAACAACATTTTCTTGAATAATCTTGAACAAACATTTTGCTGGAAATTTGTTTTATTCTGTCAAACTCAAATGAAGTGGTTTTTTTGCAGGGGTGAGCGTCCTTCGAGGTACAGGTAGAACACAGGCTTCATTGATTCATTGATTGCTATAGTCATGTTAGTGTACATGTAGTTTGTACCAAAAGTTGATTGATTGTCATGCAGTTAATGATGTAAAAAATAGCCAATCCTTTGATTGTCACTGATTATATACATAGAGACTGAAACTGCATCCAATCATTCAGTGCGATTGTTCCTGTGCAGTGTGCATAGATCTAGCATGTCTACAAAAAATAATTCCTTTCATCTCTGAAATCAGAGGCTAATGTAGCCATGTATGGAAGCAGGAACTAGTGAAGATATTGAGCTGCTCCTGTCTTCTATCTCTTATGCGGTGGTTCTCATGACATATTTTGGACCCTCAAATCTTGGGGTATGTGTGAGGGGGCATGTATGTGTCCCAACTTGAAATAGGGTGTTTCCAAGCAGTATTTCTCATCCACATTAATACTAGACATGTTAGAGTGTATCATGGACTCCCATACTAGATTGTGTATATATTTTTGGGCAAAAAACCCTATAAAACTACTTAGTATGTAACAATCTCATACCAGATTTTCCATCGGACCCACTGCCATTACTTTTCGGGGTCCAAATGCTGCATTTGCAACGCCCACCTAGCTTCCCCCCCCCCCCCCCCCCCCCCCCCCCCCCCCCCTTGCACATCCACTTCTCCACCCCAGCCCTGCAAGTTTTCCCATTGTCCATAATCAATATATGAGCGTAGATACTATTAACCCGTTCACTGATAAATTCCCCATATCCCATTTTTAATGCTACTATGCAGGAAAACTGTTGAATAGTTGGAAATTAATTTGACTGTTAGACAAAATATTCAACAGAATAAGTTTCATCTCCTGAAGAATTTACTTTTTGAGGGAAATGTCAGTGAAAGGGTTGTCTCGCTGCCGCAAGCCACCTAACAATAAATGCTATGAGAAATGCATGTATCTCTTGATTAGCTGAATATTTTGAAAACTTAGTTGCCAGCAACAACTTTCACTCAAATTGTTCTCAAAATATTTGACACATCCAGAGATGAAACCCTTGATATATATATCATCTGTAGAAACATGACAGTAAGACAGTTAACATGGTAAATGTGGATTGTGGGTGTTGAAAGGGTGTTATTTTAGTCGGTAGTTTATTTTTTTGGCACCTAGTAATGCATACATCGTGGCCAAAATTTGATTATCAGTGCTAATACATTGACAGACATGATTGATGCTGCTACATCCCATCCTTGTTAATGTGGGTTCCTGTTAACCCGTAGCACACTGATGTCAATATTCTATCTTTTACTGTGTCAGTGGCAAAGAAACTGGTGTATGTTTTTTAACAATTTTGCGTGAAGATGTTGCTGTCTATGACAGCGCTATCTCTCACCAAATTTTGTGAAAAATGAACGCCAGTTGAGCTTTCAATTTAATTTGAGAATTTAAAATTTGTGACACGAGTGTTACGGGTTAATGTACCGATCAAGGGACTATCATTAACCTTTTTCATCTGATATCATTGTATGTCAAAGTCAAGATAAGCAAGCATTTAGCACAATACCCAGGCATTTCATTGATAAATTTTCAAAAATAATCATTTCTTGATATGCAAATGGATATTCCTCGGAACCATTGAAGAGGCTGTTTTTGGATGGCTTGCCCGGTAAAGCGTTAATGAATTCTACAAAACTTTAACCATTGACCACTCAAAAAATATTTTTATTTAAATTTCATCATGGAAAATGTCCATTTGCAAACCAAGAGTCGGCAAGACAGGATTATTTTTGGAAATTTACCACTGAAATGACGGGCTTGGTTATCAAGCCAGCCATTCTAATGGTGAATTAAAAAGTCCTCTTGGTCTGCAAATGGACATCAATCAAGACCACTGCGGAACCTGTTTTTGCCATTTTAATGTTTAATTATGGGTGTATATTTGAAAGCCTAGATTCAAAGCTGATCGGTGTGCCTCCATAGAGTGAGCACTGAGCACTTTGTTACTCTCTGTACATTGTGTTCTAGGTATAACACGGAAGACACGTGTCATTGATGTTGTGTACAATGCCAGTAACAACGAGTTGGTGCGTACAAAAACATTAGTGAAGAGCTGTATCATCCAGGTTGATGCAACACCGTTCCGTCAGTGGTACGAGGCCCATTATGCCCTGTCTCTCGGCCGCAAGAAAGGTGTTAAGCTGGTATGTACTATTTAACCACATACACCCTTACTCTGAGGGAAGTGCAGTGTGTGTGTGTGTGTGTGTGTGTGTGTGTGTGTGTGTGTGTGTGTGTCTGTGTGTCAGTTGCGTTGGGGGGGGGGGATGTCGTGTGTGTCGCTGTCCGGAGATGTATATACAAATTTCTGAAATTAAATGTTTAACCACACACCCCACCCCTCTATCACTCATATCAGCCAAAACGGCTTCTGCAGTTGTCGTGAGAAATCTCATTTTGCAGACCAAGAGAAGACTATTTTTTATTTGAGCGTTATGTTAATGACAAAATCTGAATATAGAATAAGTGTTGATTGTAGCTATAGCTCCGTGTTTTAATTACGAGAAATGTGCCGCAGAAGAAAATCCCCAGAACTGGACATGTAGGTTGTTGATATTAAATGTGAGTTTGCAGTTAATGATGAGAGAACACTCAAACACCATCTTTCGGATGACTGACAGTGATTAATAGATCTCTTCTGAAACTGCAAGCGTTTGCTGCATCTTGTCATCCACTGCCCATGTTTCTTAATTCAACCTTATCACCCATTCCACAAACAAACTTAGAAGCATTTGCTGATTTTAACCAAGTTTCAGCATTCAGCATAGTACATGTTTAACCCTTAGCCCTTACACCGATGAAATTCCTATCTTTTTCAAGGCGAGCATCAGGGCTGGGATCAAATACAAAAGTATTTGTATTTGAAGTAATTTAAATACATTTTTAGCTCACCTGGCCTGAAAGGCCAAGTGAGCTTATGCCGTGGTGACCGTCCGTCGTGTGTCCGTCCGTCCGTCCGTCCGTCAACTTTTCCTTTAAAACAACTTCTCAAGAACCACTGGTCCGATTTCAATTATATTTGGCAGGAAGCGTCCCTAGGGCATAGAGATTCAAGTTTGTTCAAATGAAGCCGATCTGCCTAAATCCAAAATAGCCGATTAGAAACCCTTTAAAAAATCTCCGAAACCGTTGGAGGAATTGATTCAAAACTCATAACACATCTATTGCAATGGTAGACCCAAGCCTATGTTTCTTAATTCAACCTTCAAACAAACTTAGAATCATTTGCTGATATTGTTTAACCCTTAGCCCGTACAGATGAAATTCCTATCTTTTTCACGGCCAGCATCAGGGCTGGGATCAAATACAAAAGTATTTGTATTTGAAGTAATTTAAATACATTTTTAGCTCACGACTTATGTCGTGGTGACCGTCCGTCCGTCAACTTATCCTTTAAAACAACTTCTCAAGAGCCAGTGGGCTGATTTCAATTATGTTTGGCAGGAAGCATCCCTAGGGCAGAGATCCAATTTTGTTCAAATGAAGCCGATCGGCCAAAATCCTAGATGGCCGCCGGCCAAAATAGCTGATTTAGAAACCCTTTAAAAAATCTCCGAAACCGTTGGAGGAATTGATTCAAAACTCATAACACATCATCTATTGCAACGGTAGACCCAAGTTTGTTCAAGGCAACCTGATTGGCCAATTTGCCTGGCGGCCATCTTGGATGACCTGGTTTTCGTGAAAATGACCTCTCGAACCGCTGAAGGGATAAGTCTGAAATTTGGTAAATATGCTTAGGGACCCAGGTCCATTCAAGTTTGTTCAAGGGAAGCTCGTACGTTAAAAAACATGGCCTCCATGAACCAATCAAAATTTAACGTTTGTTGGTCATATTGGCTTTTTTGTATTTGATGTATTTTGATGGCGAAAATTGCTTTATATATGCTTATCAGTGTGGCGAGTTCAAATATGCCACTTTTGAGACTATCGGATAAACGGTTTTGCTGCCATCTTGGTTTGTTTTCCCGCCAAAGGATCCCATAGTAAAGCAATGGGCCCATAGTAAAGCAATGGGGAATTCTTTAAACGACTTCTTAAGAACCACTTGGCCAATTTCAATTATATTTTGGAGGAAGCATTCATAGGGCATAGAGATTTAAGTTTGTTCAAACGAAGCGGATCGTTCAAAATCCAAGATGGCCGTCGGCCAAAATGGCTGATTTTTAGAAACACGATTTGCTTTGCGGCCATCTTGGATGATCTAGTTTTCGCGAAAACAAACTGAACCGCTGAAGGGATAGAGCTGAAATTTTGTAAATATGCTTAGGAACCAAGCGCCTTTGAAGTTTGTTCAGGAGAAGTTTGTTCGTTAAAAAACATGGGCGCCATCAACCAATCAAAATTCAGCGTTTCTAGGTCATAGTGGCTTTTTTGTATTTGATGTATTTTGATGGCGAAAATT
Organism: Chaetoderma sp. LZ-2023a; assembly: GCA_034401795.1. Classification (NCBI taxonomy): domain Eukaryota; kingdom Metazoa; phylum Mollusca; class Caudofoveata; order Chaetodermatida; family Chaetodermatidae; genus Chaetoderma; species Chaetoderma sp. LZ-2023a. Next base: position 43,442,068 of record CM067375.1, on the reverse strand, counting down.
GCTTTATATATATGCATATCAGTGTGGCAAGTTCAAATATGCCACTTTCGAGACTGTCGGATAAACGTAAAGCAATGGGGCCCATAGTAAAGCAATGGGGAATTCTTTAAACGACTTCTCAAAAACCATTGGGCCGATTTCAATTATGTTTGGTAGGAAGCATTCATAGGGCATAGAGATCTAAGTCTGTTCAAATGAACCCGATCGGCCAATTTGTCAGATGGCCATCTTGGATTTAGGCCGATTTGTGGAAACTTCTAAAAAAAACTTCCCCAAAACGGCTTGGGGGATTGATGCAAACCTCATGAAATATGATTTATGGCAAGGGAACTTGATTGGTCAAATGGTTCGGTGGCCATCTTGGTTGACCTAGTTGTAGTGAAAATGAGTTAGTCTCCATAAGCGCTGAAGGGATCGGGCCGAAATTCGGCAGATATGATTAGGGCCTAAGGGCCATTAAAGTTTGTTCAAGAGAAGTTGATCCGTCAAAAAACATGGCTGCCGTGGACCAATCAAAATATAGCATGTTTGGTGGCCATATTGTATTTTTTTATTTGATGGATTTTGAGGCCGAAATTGTTTTTGTGTTTTTGGGTATTCTGATCACAAATTTGTAATGTTCGAAACTGTTGGATAAATGGTTTACTGGCCATCTTGTTGATAAAGAGCATTCTAGTGTTGCATTTGCAATGGCGTCCGTCAACTTTTCCTTTAAACAACTTCTCAAGAACCGCTGGGCCGATTTTAATTATATTTGGCAGGACGCATCCTTAGGGCGTAGGGATCCAAGTTTGTTCAAATGAAGCCAATTAGGCCGGTAGCCATCTTGGATTTTGGCTGATTTTTAGAAACGTCTAAAAATCTCCGAAACTGCTTGAGGGATTGAAGGAAACCTGATGAAATATGATCTAGAGCAAGAGCTCAACCAAATTTGTGTAAGGGAACTTAATAGGTCAAATAATTTGGTGGCCGTCTTGGTTGACCTAGTTTTAGCGAAAATAAATCTCCAGAACCGCTGAAGGGATCAGGCCACAATTTGGCAGATATGATTAGAGACTAAGGGCCAGTAAAGTTTGTTCAAGAGAAGTTGATCCGTCAAAAAACATGCCCACCGTCGGCCAATCAAAATATAGCATGTTTGGCGGCCATATTGGATTTTTTTATTTGATGTATTTCGAGGCCGAAATTGGGTTTATATAGGTTTTTGAGTATTCTGATCTCAAATTTGCAATTTTTGAAACTGTCGGATAAACGGTTTTGTGGTCATCTTGCATAATTTTCTCGTCAAAAGCTCACAGGCTTAAGTAATGGGAAATTTAAAATGTCTTCTCGAGAACTACCAGGCCGATTTCAATTATATTTGGCAGTTAGCATCCTTAGGGCATAAGGATCCAAGTTTGTTCAAATGAAACCGATCGACCAATTTGCCCAGCGGCTAATTTGGATTTCGGCCAATTTCAGGAAATGTCTTTATAAATCTTCTCAGAAACCACTTGCAGAATCTTCATCTAGGCCACGAGGTAAGCCAAGTTTGTTGGAAAATGACTCCTTCAGAACTGCTGAAGGGATCACGTCAAAATTTGGGCCATTAAAATTTGTGCAAGGGAAGTTGATCCATCAAAAAAACATGGGCGCTGTGGGCCAATCAAAATGTAGTCTGTTTGGCGGCCATATTGCACTTGCAAAAATGTCCACCAACTCATTTAAAAGACTGCCAAACCACCCAGCAACAATTTTGACAAAAATTGATGGTGCGACACAGGCCCCCAAGGGGCATCTTGTTTTTTTTTTAGCTCACCTGGCCAGAATGGCCAAGTGAGCTTATGGCGTGGCAATGTCCATCTGTCCGGCATCCTTCCATCCGTCAACTTTTGCTTAAAAATGCTACTCATTAACCACTTAACGGCTTTCAACCTAATTTGGCTTTAAGGACCCAATGGGGGTAGGCTTTAGAACATGTTTACAGAATTTTGATTGGTCAATTTTTTCGGTGGCCATCTTGAATTTTCCGAAAAATTGCGGGAAATTGTTTAAAATGCTACTCCTCATTAACTCCTTGGACAATTTCAACCAGCCATAGCTGGGAGGATAGTACGCTGGTATGTTTCAGAACTTGTATACAGAATTTTGATTGGTCAAGTTATCTGGCGGCCATCTTGGATTTTCAAAAAATTTCTGTAAATCACTTAAGTCCAATAGCTCGATAAGCACTGGGCCGATTTCAAATAACCCCTAGCCTAGTATGCTTCAGATCTTGTATACAGAATTTTAATAGGTCAATTTTTCTGGCAACCTTCTGAAAGCATTTTCTGAAAAATGGCAGGAAATTGTTTAAAACGCTACTCCTCATTAACTGCTGGAGCAATTTCAACCGGACGTGGCTGGAATGATACTACTGGCTGGTAGATTTTAGATCTGGTTTACAGAATTTTGATTGGTTCATTTATTTTATAGCTCACCTGGCCAGAATGGCCACGTGAGCTTATGGCATGGCGACCGTCCGTCGTCCATCCGTCATATTTTGCTTAAAATGCTACTCCTCATTAACCAATTGATGGTGCTCCAGGTGAGCGACATGGGCCCCTTGGGCCTCTTGTTGAGGTATTTGAAAGTATTTGTATTTGAAAAGTATTTACGGCAAAATTATTGGTATTTAAATACATTGTCAATGTATTTGCAGGGTTTACACCTTCAGCAGAATTAAATTCCAGACTTTTTCCAGACTCAATTTCAAATTTTCCAGACCTCATTTTAGGACTTAATCAGACAAAAAACAAACACAGTTACTAAGTTCATATTATCATATATAAACTTTATTAAACTTTATGATACAAGAATAGCAAAACACAGCGTGCACACTTTTGCCTGTGGAACTGAAGCAACCGCAGTAGTGGAAGACCCGAGGACAATAACAAACTGCATATATAAATAACTGTCACAAAAATATCAAAGCACAGCGCGCACACATGGATATAAATTATAATATATTATGGTGGCTGTTCTGGAGGTAGCGTTGATTGACACAAATCTTTGAAATTAATGATAATTTCAACAATTTCAGATGACTAATAACGAAATTTGACCATTTAAGCAATAATAAAAGTTGTTATTGTGAAAGGTTATGAAATCTATTGTATCGCAACGGTATATATATGATAATATTCTCAGAACATAGTCATAGACAGTAGAATTTCGCCTGGTGATTAAAGCACAATATGTACAGAATTTTGTCCCATATAAATCAAATCTGCAGACAGTGAGTGAAATGTAGCCGCATGTGTGAATACTGCATATTGTTCACAGTAGGTTATCAATAATAGGTGTGTGTGTCACTGAAGGAAGCCTTCACACTGAGTGTCCCACATGGCGATAGTTCTCATCCTGCCAGGGGATTATAGCAGTTCTTACTAAAGCACACACTATAACATCACATATTCAACTGAGCAAAGTTATGCACATGACATGTCGTTATCTCAGAAAGTGGGTCTAGTCCTCTAGATAAATGGTTAAACCACCTAAAATCACATACCGTATTTATTCTAATTTAACCGCCCCTCCCAATTATACCGCCCCCTTGTTTTTGAGACCTGTTAAGAATAAAAACTAAGCTCCAAATTCCCAAAAATACAGACCGAAGACAAATAAAAATAAAAGATTAGCATGAAAATTTAACACATTTCCACGCTAAATATTTCATACCGTTTTCGCATATGCTTAATGTATAGCGCATATATATCCATAATCGCGGGAGTGAAATTATTAATTGGGGCCGCCTAAAATAGTGCTTATACTTTATTAAACATCGTTTATTTCTTCAAATGTAATCCCGATTTTGATAAAATGGCGATGTGAGAAAAGACAAATAACGATTTTTGTATCACGTGATGTATCAGCTTCCGCTTAGTAGGACAAGTTAAGGTCGTTACTCGAGTAGCGGCAAGGCACTAATTTTAGTACCCGGGTAGATACTTCACAATCCACATACATAAGAAGGTATCTTCGAGTAGCTACGAGAGTGACGGCATAAACTTGGCCTATAGCGGAAGCTGATTAATACTCGGAAGAATCGTCTGCGTTTTACAGACCAAATTTAATGGACTCGGGAACTCGGAATGTACTGTCTATATATATATAATCAATATGTGAGCATTATACATTTATATCCGATCTACCTAACTGGTACCGGACAAAATAACGGTGATCTACGGTGAATTTTTCTCCCTAATTAAGCTGCCCCGTTACGCGACTGCTAACCGCCCGGCGGTTAAAAATAGAATAAATACGGTAGATTTCCTCAAGGGCAGTGCCACTCTCAGGGTAAGACTGACACTCTGCTACAGAAGACTTCAGTACATGAGTAACACGACTATCACAGACCTGCAAAAGAAAGGACAGTTAGAGAGAGATGGAAATACATGTATGAACCATGTTCCCCGAGTTTGTTGAATCAATGTGAAGGATATTGAAGCACTTTCAGAAAGAAGTCTACTCTTTAAGTGAACAAGAATTCAAACTGAGACATATTTTGAAATATACTGCTTTTAAACTGTTATTGTCTTGAATAGCTTACAGCATTATTCTTTCTAAAATATACATCAGTGTATCTACTTTCATAAAGACCTGACCTTTTTAATTGCAGCCTCTCGATATCAAGAGCAATTCAATAATGATGTGAATATTTTGAAGCTAATAATTTGACTGGAAGTTGTTCCCATAGAGAGCAAAAGTTCCCAGTCAAATTAGTTTCAAAATATTCATCAGAATCTCCCCTACATTATAACAAATCGGTAATATGCGGTCTGTGAGAGATAAAGGATTAATATCCTAATTATTATGCTTTGTCTAAACAGAATTTAATCATCTTGTCACCTTTAGTCGTTTTACTTTCAAAATATGGAGACACTAGTGCTTCAGTTATTGTACCTGTAGGCTTATCATGATTGTCTCATTACCTTTGCCCTGTAGAGGTAATAAGGTATTTGCATTCAGATCTGATAGCGTGTCTGGAGCTCAGTATCGCTCACCTGGAGTACTGTTGCCAGCAGTAGAGCTTTTAGTTTTAAAAGCACACATTGTGGCCAGACATTTGTAAGAGTAACCTGTTAACCCTTTAATGGTCAAATTTGGTCAAAAATTTAAATATCTGCCTAATGAATGTCCATTTACAGGCCAAGAGAATACAACTTTTGAAAATTTATCACTGGAATGACTGGCTCGGTTATAAAGCCAGTCATTCCAGTGCTAGATTTTCAAAATTGTATTCTCTTGGTCTGTAAATGGACATTTTTCAAGACCATAAAAGAGGCAGGTTATGGCTGGTATGACCATTAAAGGGTTAAACAATTTTGGGGGGATTTCTGGAAACCCAAGATAGCTGCTGAAATAAATCCACCAATCAATTTTATGTATATTCTATTCGGGTGCCTAACACTATAGCAGGCAAGTTTGATTGAAATCGGTCCAGTAGTAAAATGTATTAATTACTGATAAGTATTTTTTACCAAATTTCATTCCTAATTTCAGAAATCCAAAATGAGCACAAAAGATTTAACAACCAGATTCTGTATAAATGTCAAGAATCTTACATGTCTCTCCAGGAGAATTTCGAAGCGGAGTAATCACCTGCGCTCCTGAATTTAAATTTAAACCAGTGAAGCGAGCAGTGTTAGTACTCGCCTCTGTATTCTATCATCGTTACTAAACAATATAGGTAATCTATGAGATGTTCGCCTAGAATTAACCTTAGGCAAGAGGAGAGCAACCATTCGCCTCTCCATGAGTCATGATCATATAATGTAGCATCTTAGAGGTAATTACATACAGGTCTTGTTGAAATATACTGTCATCTTTAAGACAAAAATGTGTTTTGAAAGATTTTTGAAATCCAAGATAGCCATTGTAAAAATCAACCATTCAAGTAATAGTTTGTATCAAAAAATTCTAGAAGGTTTAAGGTCATGCATGCTTGGTTAAAATTGGGTAATTTTTAAGAAGATTTAATTATACGTTTTGAAAGATTAAAAAAAATTATAGGAAAATCCAAGAGGCCCAGGTCAAATCGTCAGGTGGCCATTGGAAAATTTACCAATCAAACTGGATAAATTCTGGGAAGCCTACTATCATAGAGCTATCTAAGCACAATTTGATTAATATCGGTGGTTAATGGCCAGAAGTATTTTTATAAAAAGAATTATGGATGGGCAGGCGACAGAGGCAAAGGTCACATGGTATAAGCTTGCTTAGTCACTTGTCACTTCAGAATGGGTTTGCTAAAAATTACTGATCAAATTTGGATAAGATTTTAACACAATAAAGGCTGATACTGTGAAAAGAGAATTTTCAGATGTTGGCTGTGATCAGTCAACCAATTTGGCTTAAATTTTAATAAGAAAGTTTGTAACCGTGCATTAGGCTTCCGCAACATTGTCATGTTTCATAAGGAAAATCCGTCATTAGGTGGAGGGTGATCTTGCTCGCTCTGTAGTTAATATTTACTGGTAAGCAAATGTTTGCTTATCAGACTGAAAGGTCATGTTTCTTGTACAGCAATAACCGAATCAATTTGGGGTTCTAACATGCATGATGGTCAAGAGATTAATTTTTGAAAACTTATCACTGGACTGGATGACTTCATAACGGAGCCAGTCATTCTAGTGGTAAATTTTCAAACATATAAGTCTAATGACCTGCAGATGAACATTCAGTAAGGAGATATGCTGATTTTTGTTACCAGATCTAACCAGTTTTGATGATCTTGCCTTTCTTGTTCAGACTGAAGCTGAGGAAGCTACTCTCAACAAGCCACGCTCGAAAAAGACGCAGAAGAAGTATGACGAGAGACGCAAGACTTGCAAAGTCGAACACGCAGTCGAGGAACAGTTTGCCCAATCACGACTTTTAGGTATGGGCATTGTCAGGTTATCTGAGCATAATTGACCTTTCCAGAGTAGTGACGTCATTTGACATCAATAATCAGCTAAGAGGCGTGTAGGATGTCATAATCATTGTCATAAAAATGAGTCTATTAGGTCCGTCTTTAACTCTTAAAAGTCTGAGACGTCGTACAAATTTTATGTCTCTAATCTTTAATAAACATGCTGAAGAATATTTTGAAACTCTTGACTGGACGTCTGCTGCCATAGGCATCAACTATGGCCGCAACAACAGCCAGTCAAATTAGTCCCGAAATATTCAACAGCTTACATGTAGTTTTCTGGAAATTGATAGTCAGGGAGTTCAGAGATCGATCGACCCCCAACACGGACGTGGTGTGGGTGGAGCTTAGTTTGAGATGGCGACCCGCATAGCTAAAAGCGGAAAGGTCTCTTGTTTTCATCATTATGGCAGCAACTATGGCTGCAACAATGCCCAGTCAAATTGGTCCCGAAATATTCAACAGCTTACATGTAGTTTTCTGGAAATTGATAGTCGGGGAGTTCAGAGATCGATCGATCGACCCCCAACGAGGACGTGGTATGGGTGGAGCTTAGTTTGAGATGGGGACCCGCATAGCTAAAAGCGGAAAGGTCTCTGGTTTTGATCATTGCGCTTCCAAGTAACTCATCAGTTCTGCAATCATGGTTTATGGGGTTTCCATAAACCATAAGTTGAAATAAGATATTTTCAATGTGCACTGAGCTGTTGAATGTGCATTTCTAATCATTGGTGCACATGATGATGTTCTTACTAATATGCTATGTCATTTTATTAGGCTTGCACGCTTATGTGATTAAATCCAAAATTGCGATTATTTAAATCGTGAATTTATGATTAAAAATTTAATAATTGAATAATCATCACTAATTTCTACTATAAGTCAATTGTAGAAATCCTTTCTCCTTTCAATTCCAACCTTTTAATTACTTTTTAATGAGATTGGTCACGAAAATTGACATGTTGCTCAGTGAATGCTTGTCCATTTGCAAGCCAAGAGAAGACTATTTCTGAAAATATCGCTGGAATGGCTGGCTCAGTTCTAGCGGTCTCGAGAACCGAGCCAGCATTCCAGTGATAGATTTTTAAAAATAGTCTTCTCTTAGCCTGCAAATGTATTTCTGAACACCATAGGAGCTTTCGTCATTGATATGCTTTTGTTGTTATTTCTTGTTAATTTGTACCCAAGCTGATTGATCTAGTAATGACGATTATTCTTAAATAACTCAAGCAATACTCGCATAAACCTGGCATGTATTATACAGCATATGTTTATGCTTCTGTGTATGGGTTGGAATCTGAATTTGTGGATATTTGACAGATTGCTTTTACTCTGTTGTTTTGCTGCCACTAGTGTGAGACCTAGGTGTATGCTTTGTTGTGAGCAGGTGAATTTTCCGCATGGAAAAGCAGGATGATAAGCGATCTATAGTTAAGAGAGTATAAATTAGCCATCTTGGCTGTTGACTATACTCTGACTCATAGTTATAGTTATATATAGTTATAGATTCATAGTTGCACTGACTGCTTATAAATAGTTTAATTTAAACATAGAATCTCTGTTTGCTACTGATTTATCTGAATGAAGCAGTTGTGGGATGATTATTAAACCATTTAATATATTTAACCCTTAAATTTGTCTGTCCATATGCAGAGCAAGGGAGAATTATTTGTGAAAATTTACCACTGGAATGACTGCCTCGTTTATCGAGCCAGTCATTCCAGCGATATATTTTCACAAATATTCTGCTCTTGGTCTGCAAATGAAGAACTCGAGACGGATGTTAACAGGTTTTAAAGCGGGCAGGGCCTAATCCAGTCTGATTTTGAAACCGTTATAAATGGTTTGTGCGCCATTAGTTCGGGCGCCCACATTTTGAAAAACAGAATAAAAAGCTAGGGCAGCTATATGGTATCTTCTGATACATTTTTTTTCACAAATTACTGAAATATCACCTCAGAGGCTCCTTTTGCACCGTCTACACAGATATGGGTGTCCAAACTAAAAACCTGGGTCATGCCCTGACAGTTGATCATGTTTAATCATTACATGAACCATCATTTATGATTTAACTTAACACAAAAATCAGTCAGTCTACAATTTGTATGGCTTAGATTAATTTACGATTTAATAAACATGCTGATGAATATTTTGAAACCAATTTGATTTAACTTATTTCCATGGGCAGAAAACAGACTCCAGTCAAATTAGTTTCACAATACTCAGCAGCTTTTGTATGCTTACTTTAAAATTTAGTTTCTGTGAATTTAGTTTTCAAATTTTTAAATCGATTCCAACACAAAAAGTTGTTGGAAAGTAACAGGGAATATTTAGAAAGGAGGCAAATGACATGAATGGATATCATCCCTCTATTCTGGTGTCCACTTGTTATCATGCTTGTCTGTAGCTCCATATGAGTCACATTTGTCATAATTATTGAAATCTGTTTGATTTCAATTTCTGTGGATCATGCAAGCAGAATGATGAACATAACTTCGTGGAGTGTGTGAATGTGCCGTTTTGGCTTGTTTGTTTGCACTCGATGATTAAATCTCATAGTTACACTGACTGCTTTTGCAAATCCATATGTAAATATATATATATATATATATATACATGTATATATATTTCCGAAAAAGTTGATCCTGATCCCAGGATGATTCATAATAAGGAAATATTATAGTTTTAGACTTGGTCAATTGTCGGGACTTTCATAAGTTTCTTACTATTATTCGCGAGCCTTTTTTTTTTAGCTGTCAGGTCTTTTTTGAGCTGTCGGGTCTTTGTTTTAATTAGTGGGTCATTGACCCAACAATTGTCATCATTTATTGGGTCCTAAATTATCTGGTCATAAATCAAAATCACCAGGTACCGTGCCTTTCGCTTTCCTGATTTAATGTATTTAGGTCTAATTAGTATTTTTAGTAGGTCTTAATCCATACACTCACTCTATACACAGGAATATGTATATATAATTTGTTGGGTCCGAAAACACGTTTGAAAAAAAATCGACCCACCAAGCACTTCCCAGATCTATATGTGCAATGGCAGTAAGTTAGGGGAGATAACAATGATCAGTGAAGTAATGTATCGGGGACTGGGATCTCAGTTTTTAGGACCTAACATTTGATCGATTATGAGTATATATATATATATATAGAGGCTAAATGCTAATGCTTTAATGCTCAAGCCCACTGGCAATGGGTGTGAGAATGTACACGCATGTTTTAAATCAAACTTCTTTTTTAATGTTACAAATTAAAGGTTCTAGCCGTAACAGCAGCTCATAAAGCTATTAAAGCATGACCAGATATCTCATGGTAAACAAAAGCTAACCACGAAGATTTTGAAATTAATATGGCAGCAATGACTTCGTCATATTAATTTCAAAATATTTAACAGGAGATGCTATAAATCAAATATCCATTTGCAGGCTAAGAGAATGAGTGTTTGATAACTACTACAGTCATTCCAGTCTTAATTTTCAAAAAGTAAATCTTGGCTTGCAAATGGACATTAAATAATGTAAGTATAAATGTCTATATTCTTACCAATTAACCCTTTAATGATTAAGCCGGCAAAAACCGACCGCTGCAGTGGTCCTGGGAAATGAGCATTTTTCAAGGCAAGAGACCATTTTTGAAAATTTAATGCTGGAATGACTGGCTCTATTATTGAGCCAGCCATTCCAGTGGTAGATTCTCAAAAAACGGTCACTTAGCCTGCAAAATGGCCATTCTCTAAGAGAAAATTGAAATTTTCTTTACCAAATTTGACAATAAAATGTTTAAGGGATTATACAGTACAGCGCTTAAATAAGTTGAAATGTTTCCAAAAGAAAAAAACTAACGTGTTAGCGAGTACAATTTTGAACACGATGTAAGAAATGTTCTGTTGAATAATTTGGTCATGTCTTACTAATACAATACAGTTATGTTCCAAATATTGAACCGGAAACCTGTTACATTATTTCTACTGTAGCTGTATAATGTTTTTGATTAAAACATTAAAATTTTTGATTAATATTGTAATTTTTTATTAAACCTTGAATTTCTTGAACATTTTAATTTTCTTATGGAAAATGTCCATTTGCAGACCAAGACAATTTTTGAAAATTTACCACTGGAATGACTGGCTCAGTTGAGCCAGTCATTCCAGTGGTGAATTTTCAAAAATAGTCTTGGTCTGCGAATGGACATTTCTCAAGACCACTGCAGAAGTCGTTTTTGGCTGATATGAGTGTTATGGTTGAAACATTGTAACACTGTTGCCTCATTTCTGTTTTCAGCCAAGATTTGTTCGCGTCCTGGTCGATGTGGACGCTGTGATGGATATATCCTTGAGGGAAAAGAGCTTGAGTTCTATGTCAGGAAGTTGAAGACTAAGAAAGGCAAATAGACTTGACGGACAGGTAGCTGGCGATAGTTCTGTATCATCACTAATAAATCGCTCGCAATTACTTATTGTTCTTGTTTTGATTTACCGTCACTTCCAGAAGATAGGCAGTGATAGGCGTGTTTAGCATCTCCGGGTCCAGATCTGTCTAGAGCTTTTTCGTTATAGAAAGTCCTTTTGGAGTCAAAGAGATTGTGTTTTTGAAAATTGTCACAAATGAATGGCTTAGTTGTCTAGCCCGAGTATCAGTGATAAAATTTCATAAATAATCATGTCCTGCAAATGGACATTTCTCGGAATCATTGCCTAAATTTGGGCAGGAAGATCAAAATATTTGTTTATTGAATGTCCATTTGCAGTCCAACGGCAGATTACTTTTGAAAATTTACCACTGAAATGACTGGCTTTGGCCTCGTCTTAACAGGTCTAAGCATTAACGCTCAATCTGGCCAAAATGCCTTCTGCAGTAGTCTTGAGACATGTCCATTTGCAGTCCAATACTATCTTTGAAAATTTATCATTAATATAACTGGCACGATGAGGCAGTCATTCCAGTAGTAAATTTTCAAAAATAGTTTTCTCTAGTTCTGAGTAGACACTTTCTATTAGAAATCTGAATTTTCTTGAACAAATTTGATGATTAAACCCCTCCTTTGTCGACTTAATTGTCAAACTGACAACTCTGCAGTGCTCTTCAGACATGGTTATTTGAAAGGCCTAGTGAGGAGTATTTTGATTATTTACAACTAGAATGACTGGCTCGACAACCGAGCCAGTCATTCTAGTGGTAAATTTTCAAAAATACTCGGCCTGCAGATAGACACTTAAAAACTTAAATTTTTTTTTCCCATTACCCTTTTAATGGTCAAGCCGGCGAAAAAAAATTCAGTGTTAAGATTAAAATTTAAATATCTTGAAAAATATTGATCATCAAAATGTTTAATTGATGTATCAAGTAGTATTTTGAGCGCTCTACTGTTGAAACATGAGGGCGTAATGTGTCAAATTAAGTCTAGTAGTAATTTCCTAGTTCTACAGTAGAGCTAAGAAATAAGTATAAATGTTTCCAAAACAAAATAAAACACTGTTGAATAATTTGAACTTAATTTGACTGGAAGCCATAATGGCAAAACGTTCAGCGGTCAGTGTGACGTCATAATTGAAGTACTTCTCTTGTTCTTTATGTATGTGTTTTCTCTGCGTCCTCTGGGTCGTGAGGAAGAACATGTATAATTTTAAAGGACATGTCGTGTGTGTGTGAGCAAATTAAAATGATGCGCTACAGGGGAATCCTTGTTTTTTGATATCCCTGAGAAGTTCCTTGATTCGTATGTGGAACTCAAATTTTGTTTCTCCCGCAGTTTTTAGCATCATGTGCAGGTAAGTATGTAGACAACATTGCGTGTGTCGCAATAGGCTTTGACCTTACACCTGCATTTAAGGCCGGTGTGTGTACTGGTGAAGTAGTGCGTTTTGCCCATTTTGTGACAAAAAAAGCAATTTTTTCTGGTGCTTGGATCAAGAGGGTTTAGAAGTGTGTCCTTGTATGCCTGCTTTTGCGCGAGTATCCTTAATTGTAGGATTACGTCTGTAAGCAAACATAGGTTTTGTAGTGAAGGTGTTTCTACATTTCTGGCTACTAGTTAGTAGATTCCAGTGTTTGTTGATGATATTTCGTGCTTTCTGGCTTTGTTGTTGAAAGTCCGTAATGCACATGATTCTCATGTTTGTTTCATCTTTTGGTGGTTTAGATGTTAAAAGTTTGCCTCTTTTGCATGCTTTTTGATAGCATTTGAGGAGGAGATCTGAAGGACAGTTTCTTTTTTGGTAATATCCAATGAGATCGTGAGCATGATTGTGGAAGGTGGAAGTCAATGTCCTTTCTCAGGGTTCTGCGAAGGCGTAGGAATTGGCCATATGAGTTTTTGGTGGACTGCGGGTGTGGCGAGTCGTAATGTAGGTAGCCATGTGTATCTGTTGGTTTGGAGTAAGTCAAAACCCAGTGTGTGGTGTTGATTGATGTATACATGTGTCCAAAAAGTTAATTTTCTCTGTTGAGTGTTCAGCGATGAATTTGATGCTCGGGTGTGAGTTATTCATATGGGTGATAGTCATCTAATTTTTGTTTCTCTGTGGTCCAGATCATGAAAATGTCATCAATGTATCGGAGGTAGAGAGCAGATTTGTGTGATGCTGTTGCAAGGAGTTTCTTTTCTAGCTGTGATTTGGAGGTAGTGTTCGCCATTAAGTTCAAAGTTATTGCATTTAAGGACTATGGAAAGTAGGCTTAGAAGAGATCTCGGTACTAAGCTTTCCGGTACACCATGTTGGGCAGTGGCTTTTAGGCCTTCAGAATGTGGTATATTCGTGTATAGTGAGGTGACATCCATTGTGACTAGAAATGCATGTTCTGGTACGTTTTGGGTATTAGGTAGAATCTGGCGGTGTGTGGATTGTCTATTCTAAGCCCATTGGCTATGTCTGGTGATTTGACCACTAAGGACTAGATCGGTGATACATGTTTCTACTTTTTCTGCATGTAGACGTATTAAGTTTACAGTGACATGCTAATAGTATTTTGCATCACTTAATTGTTTCAGTGCTTCGGTGTTATAGTCTGTGACATTCATGATGACTGTTGCTTGTCCTTTATCTGCTTTTTTAACCACAATTTTTGGGTTGTTAGCAAGTTTTTGTGTAAGTTTTCTCTGGTGAATGCTAATGTTCCCATTGTAGTTTCGGCGGTGTTTTTGTTTAATGTCATGTTTGACCATTTTGACATGGTCATTACCAGGTGGTATTGGTGTCCAGTTGCTTTTGGGTTTAAACTTCCTGTTGTGTTTATTGAAAGTGTGTGGGTGGTGACGTGTTTGTTAGTGTGGTGTGTTTGTTAGTGTGGTGGTACTTTAGTTGTTACCCCATTGTTGTGGTGGGTGTTCAGAATGTAGTTTTAGACGTAGTCTTCTGAAGAATTTATTGAGATCTGCGTATAGTCGACCAAGATTTGGTTCGATAACGTTGGGACTGAAACAATATTCAGAATTATATTTCGTTAATTTTTGGGATGAGTCATTTTATGAAAGATTTCCTGAAAATTGTCTAAACATATCCTTAACTGCTTGATCGATTTGTGGTAGGCTCTAAAACATAATTTTGATTGGTCAATATTTTGGGCAATCATCTTTGATTTTCCGACAATGTTCCGGAACCATTTAAAACGCTACTGCTTACTCAATGGCTCGATTTCAACCAAACATGTTGGACGATCTTATCGTGGTAGGCTTGAACATCTCGACAAGAATTTTATTTTCAATTTTTTTGGCACCCTTTGAATTTACAAAAATTACCCAGAAATCCTTTAAATCGCAGTTGCTCATAAGTATTTTTTTGCCGATAATCTTGGATATCTGAAAATTTTCTGACACCTTTTAAAATGCAACTCAATGGCCCGATTAAAAGGAAACTTGGGTGGAATGATCCTATGATGGTCGGCTAAAACGTTTTTGATGGGCATCTTGGCTTTACCAAACATTATCCATGATGTGAATTTAAATGCTCAATGTCCAGGTTAGTGCCACAGGCCCTTGGGCCTCCTGTTGACTATGAGGAGGACATGCAAGACATTTAATTTCCCATCTTGTATATATTAACCGTTTAACTGTCTGATAGCTGTTTTTGCAGACAGTATATTTCAAGGGTTATATCTCCTGAGCTGCTTAATAGTTTGAAAACAATTTGACTGAAAGTTGTTGGCTAAGCCACAACATCTTTAAGTCAAATTGTTTTCCAGAATATTCAGCAAATCAGGAGTTTTTACTCCTTGAAATTATTGTCTAGTGGCTTGCAGCAGCGAGACAGTTAATGGTAAAATGTTATCAAGAAATCAAAATATTTGCTTATTGAATATCAATTTGCAGGTCAAGAGAAGACTAGTTTTTAAACTGGAATGGCTGGCTCGATATTCCATTGATAACTTTTCAAATAGTCTTGGTCTGCAAATAACGTTCCTCAGTGAAAACCAGTGCAGAAGCCGGTTTTAGCCAGTTTGACCATTAGACTTAAACCGTGTGATAATTTGTTCCTCCGGAGCTAATGTTTCGGCCACAGCCTCTTAAGATTTTCAGTATAATTAATATCAGAGAATTGTACTGAATGTTTGGCCAATTTTATCCAAGCCTTGTTGGACGTACCCTAGGAGGTCATCTTGTTAATCTTTAAGACTTTGTTCTTTGTTCAAGCTCTACTGTTTCAGGAGACTACCATAAGATTTTTGGCCTTTGTTTTAGTGCAGCTTTTGACCACACCTGGACAACATTGTCCTTTGGTCATATTACGTCGATCTGATATCTGCATTTTGAAGGTGAAGCTGATGAGATCTCAAAACGCCTAAGTTATTGCTCATGAAAATTCAGTTAACTATTGGAAGCTGTGAGGACGATATCTTTAGGACACAAATGTCATATTTAATGCTGCTAAGGATTCAAGATGGATATGTTATTCACCATTGCTGGCTTGTAGGCAGATGTGGAAATCCTCGATCAACCGGGATGCTTTTTATCCTCCCCAAAAGTTTTACAAGTTTGTTCTCAAAACACATTCACTAAACTTGTTATGTGGATGCATCTTAAGTAGCTGTGCAACGTATGAAAAGTAGGTCTGGTACTTTTCATGGGTAACTAAACATTATAGAAAAGTATTATCTGGACAGTATTCTCAATGGTATATGTGAACTAAACTTATGTATGGATGCATTATATATATGGTGAAGGTGTGTCGTTTATGAAAATTAGGGCAGTGTGACCTTTTTTCATGCTTCACTGAAACATGCGTTGACCTACTTTTCATGTTTCACTGAAGATTACAGAATTGTTGTGGGGCCATAGTTTCAGTGTCCCTGTAGAGTATACCTTCGGTGAGCATACATCAGTATACTGATATGCCTTGTTTCACCCTGGAATCCAGGTCATTCATTCCTTAGATGTGGTTATTCATTCCTTGGATGTGGTCATTCATTCCATAGATGTGTATGCAGGTTTTATGTGTGACAATTCCGGGTTCCCTTTTGGCTGCAAAAATTATCATTCAAATATGTATTAAATCTGTAGCAAGTAGCACTGTTTTCTACTAATTTATTTTAACAGTAGTTTGACAATGCTGTTGCCGTTATTGACAGTAACAATTATCAGTACATTATTAGCTCCCCTGACTTGAAAGGTTAAGTGAGCATGCTATGGCGACGCCATCCGTCGTACAACGTTTCCTTTAAACGATTCCTCAGGAACCAGGGGATCGATTGCTTTGGCAAATAGCTTCCTTATGGCATAGAGATCGAAGTTCGTTCAAACGGAGCTGATCGGCCATCTTGTATTTTGGGCAAATTTTAGAAATGCCTATAAATTTTCGAAACTGCTTGTGAGATCGATTCAAGACTCATGAAATATTATCAGCGCCAGATCTGATCCAAGTTTGTTCAAGGAAACTTAATTGGCCAAATGGTTTGTTGGGCATCTTGAATAAGCTATTTTTCTTAGCTTACCTGGCCAGAATGAGCTTATGGCATGGCGACCATTCGTCGTCCGTCCATCCGTCAACTTTTGCTTAAAATGCTACTCATTAACCACTTGGCGGATTTCAACCTAATTTGGCTGGAAGAACCCTAGGGGGTGGGGGTGGGTTTGCGGTTAGGCGTAAGAACGTGTATACAGAATTTTGATTGGTCAATGTTTTTGGTGGGCATCTTGAATTTTCGAGTGGGAAATTGTTTAAAACGCTACTCATTAAAGACATATCCTGGCTAAATTTAGGACTAAGTTACTTTATGGACACTAACTAATTTGGAGTGTAGCCGCCATTTTAGATAGATATTTGCGAGCGCCATTATTTCAGACTTGTCTTTGCCGGTGAGCTATTGTTCGTATAAAACCATTCTTGTAATGCTAATGCTGGTCATTCTTGTGCTGGCTTTCAAGGTGAGCGTGTATGAAGCATAGCATAGTACAATACTAGTTCTATATTTCCTATGGTGCAAATAAAAACAAATATATCTATAAGAAGTTACTGAATGCTGTTACTGCCTATAGTAGCAACAGCTTTCCGTCATATTGTTGTCAAAATAATCAGCTGATAATACAATTGTCACTAGGCAATGTTTTAATAATAATTTGGCTGAAAATCGTTGATGAAACAACTCAAAATAATCAGCAGGCCAGTCAATGTTGCAAGACCTGCCGAGGATGTTTCGCGCAACATTATTGACAATCATTTCTTAGTAATGCAGCAACAGTGTTGTCAAATTTTTATCCGAATAATCAGCGAGCTTTCTATCTTGTTAGCTAACAAATGCCTACACAATAAGTTAGGCTTATACGGTATACGGAATCGAGACCCAGTCTTGGACATGCTCGAAAATTCTGTTCATTTTATTGTCAATCAGGAGGTAAGCGTATTATTCTATTCACCGTAGGCATGTCTGAGGCGATCGTGCTTGTGCTGGTGGACTGCTTGATCTTTGTGAACATATTTCACTCCGAAATCGGTCTCTATAGACCTAACTAATTGTGTATGCACTTTCTCGGAAACAAAACCGGAAGTCCGCTGATTATTCTGAGAAAAATTTGACAACACTTGCTGCCTGAGTAAGAAATGATTGTCAATAAAGTTGCGTGAGATATCTTCAACAAGTCATGCAACGTTGACGACACTTCTGATTATTTTGAGAACAATTTGATTGAAAGTTGTTGCGTCAACGATGTTCAGCCAAATTGTTATCAAATCTATCGAGTAACAATTGTATTATCATCTGATTATATTGACAACAATTTGACGGAAAGTTGTTGCTGCTATAGGCAGCAGCAGTTTTCAGTAAACCGGTTATAATATATTTGTTGTCACTTGCACCACAGGAAATATACACAACTGCTATTGAACTATGCTATGCGCATCTATGAGCTCGCCTTCAAAGCCACCAGAAGAATGACTAGCATTACCGTTACGAGACTGCTTTTATACGAACAATTGCTCACTGGCGAAGACAAGTCTGAAATAATGGCGCCAGCAAATATCAATCTAAAATGGCGGCTACTGTTCTAGTTAGTTAAAGTGCCCATAAATTAACAAATAGTCATAGATTTAGCTAGGATATGTATCTTTTAAGAATAGATGAGAACTAGAATTTCAACCAGAGTTAGCTGGCAATATAGTAAGCTGGTATGTTTCAGAACTTGTATACAGAATTTTCTGGCAGCCATCTTGGATTTTCTGAAAAAATGGTGGGAAATTGTTTTAAACGCTACTCATTAACTGCTTGAGCAATTTCAACCAGACTTGGCTGGAAGGATACTAGGCTGGTAGATTTCAGAACATGTATACAGAATTTTGATGGATCCATTTTAGCTCACCTGGCCAGAATGGCCAAGTGAGCTTATGGCATGGTGACTGCGTTTGTCTGTCCGGCGTCCAGCCATCAACTTTTACTTAAAAACGCTACTCCACATTAACCACTGGCGTATTTCAACCTAATTTGGCTATGGGGGTAGGCTTTAGAACTTGTATATAGAATTTTGATTGTCCATTGTTCTGATGACCATCTTGGATTTTCTGAAAATTTTGGGAAATCAGTTAAAAGGCTACTCATTAACCGCTTGAACGAGTTGAAGCAAACTCGGCTGGAAGGGCGCTAAAGTGCTATGCTTCAGAGCTTGTATATAGAATTTTAATTAGTCAATTTATTCGGTGGCCATCTTGAATTTTCCGGGGGGAAAATGGCTGAAAATTGTCTACTCATTAACTACTTGGGCGATTTCAACCAGACTGGCTAGAATGAGCCTAGGGCGGTAGGCTTTAGAAGTTGCATATAGAATTTTGATTGGCAAATTTTCTGCCGGCCATTTTGGATTTTCTGAATATTTTGGGAAATCAGTCAAAAGGCTACTCCTCATTAACCCTTAGCACTCTGTCAAACTTTTTAATTTTCAAATTAAAATGTTAAAAGATGAACTGGTGTTTATTTTTCAACAAATTTGGTGGAAGATGGTGCTGTCGTAGATTCCACCAAAGTTGTTGAAAAATGTACACTAGTTTCTTTGCTATTGACACCGTACAAGATAGAATATTGACATCAGTGTGCTAACCAAACTCTGCTGGAAGAACCCTAGGCAAGTACGCTTCAGAAATTGTATACAGAATTTTAATGGCTTGATTTTGATGGTGGCCATCTTGGGTTTTCCGATAAATGGGAATTCATATAAAATGCTACTCATTAATCGCTTGGGCAATTTCAACCAATTTTGGCTGAAAGGATTCTATTGTTGTAGCCTCTAGAAAATATATTTGAAATTTCGATAAGTCAATGTTTTGGGCAGAAATCTCTGATTTTCTGAAACTTTTCCGGAACGATTTAAAAACGGTACTCCTTATCAGTAGCCCGATTTCAGCAAAACTTTGGCGGAACGCTCCTATGATGGTAGGCTTCAACATATTAAACGAGTCTTGATTGGGCAATTTTTTGGTCATATTAGATTTTCCGAAAACCATCCATCTTGTCTATTTAAATGCAAATGGTTTAAATGCCAATGGTCCAGGTGAGCGCCACAGGCACTTGGGCATCTTGTTTTAAAATGAAAATAACGAAATTTGTTATGTCGGTAGATAGAAATAGCCAGACAACGTTTTGTATTTGATGGATATTTTTTTGAAGTCGAAAGTGGTTTTCTTTGTGTGCTTTCAAATTGTCCACTTTGGAAACTTGAATAAACGGTTTGGCGCCCATTTTTGATCTGTCCTGCCAAAAACACTCGTAGTAAAACCGTTGAAAATTTAAAATGTCTAATAGGACGCATCCTTGTTGCACATCTGGCCAAAACCTCGAGGTTCTTAAGCTGATGGCCTTTCTGGTTGGAATGCCTATGATCGATACAGGCCTCTGGCCTTTTGTTAGAAATGTCTTTAAAAATCTCTGAAAGCGCTTGGGAGATCAATTCAAAGGTCATGAAACATCATCTAGGGTAACAGTGCTTCTGACCATTGCCCCAGTGGTAAATGTCATGTTTGTATCAATAATGTCAAGGATACCAATATTCTTGCATTTCCTCTCCAAGTCTGCTTGTGACCATTGCCCCATTCGTAGATGCCATTTGTTGTGTGCCACATGAGCCAATGCAGCGTTCTCTAGTGGTCAGTAGTGTCAGGAATTAATCGATGTAAACATGTTTACAGTTCCTTACCAGCTATTTATTGGGCCATTTATTTATTCAACTCTTCCCCCTCTGGTTGGTTTTATAAGGGCTCCCGCCTTTAACTTTTTAAATCAATATTACGTTATTATGGAATGAATCTCGATAAAACGTGAGCTGGTGTTTTTGAGTTTGACTCGACATTGTAACCGATATCGAATTTTGACAAATTCCTCGTGAGCTTATAATGATGGTTTTTCCACCTTCAATGGGCCTTTCCAGTTTTGTCTATGCCCCGCCCATCTCTAGCTAAGCTCCACCCTGCCTAACTCGTGTTGGGATCGATCGATAAAACGATACAGGTAAGCTGTTAAATATTTTGAAACTAATTTGATTGGTGCTGCTGCTGCCTATGGCAGCAACAGTGCCAGTCAAATTAGTTTCAAAATATTCAACAGAATGTTTATTAAATAATAGACATACAATTCGTACAACGCATAGTCCGTCTTCAGTTACGCATTCGTGACGTACCTATCAACGTCATCGTCACGTAGTTGATTATGACGTCATTTGATGGATGGATAGAGTGGAAAGGTCCATTGATAATACTTCGTTATTGATGAACGGATCTCAGTAAGACTTAAGAGGATATTTTTGTAATAAAGTTCTATCGACATCGGAGCCCGGGTTTAGAATTGCATCTCACCTATTAATTTCACTATCGTTATGATGAATGGATGTCGATATAACTTGCGCGTGATATTCTTTAGGTGACATTCTATGGGTACCCTAATTCTCGTATCGTATGAGCTGTTGTTGAAACGTACTATCCCTCATTTTTATGACCATGATCGCATTATAAAGACGATCAATCCGTAACGATTAAATCTCATTACCTACGAGAAAAATTGTTGCTATACGGGTTCTCTTATCCGGATCACACCCAGTCTGGAAATCCTCGTGCACCGCCAGTTTCTTCATCGTGTATAAAGGACAGGCACATGAACAGACGAGACTCGATCACAATACCCTCTTCCCCACCGTCCTATTTCGCGGGCTTCGCCCTCCCTGCTCCCGTATCTAGTATCGTGCTTGCAGGTTTATTTTTTATGTCTGCGCTATGTTCAAGTTATTGGTTTGATTGAACTAATTCGAGGTCCCATTCACCATTCACGCCATATGGAATCAGGGACTCGATAGACGCCAATCAAACCAATAACTTCACTTGAGGAATGCGTTTCCAACAAGCAAAATGCAACATGATGTACCTCGCCAGAAAAAACGAACCATCAAAATTTGGCTACACGCTAAAAGGAACCAGCCTAAGTTTTGTCTCATCAGTTAAGTATTTGGGCGTCAACATCACAGATGACTTGAACTGGAACAAACTCATCACAGAGATATGCAGCAAATCGTACAGCATTTTAGCGCTATTGCCGAGAAAGCTATCATTCTAGTCACAAGAAATCAAACTTCAAGCATGCATCGGACTGATTAGACCAGTTCTGGAATATGCAAAGTACAGTTTGGACCCTCATCAAAGAGGCCTAATTATTAAGGACAATGTGCAGAAACCTGCAGCTAGATTTATCACCTCAAAATATAGCTACGAAGCTGACAGTATGGCAAATATAATAGAAACCTTAAAACTAACACCATTGAAGGATAGAAGGAAACAATTGCCTTATTCTGTTCTACAAAAGTCTCAACAAGCAGAGCTACCATTAAGTAGTCTACAGAAACCAATTCGGAAACCCAAAAACATGCACATCAGACACTTACACCAAATTTATGCGAGAACCGATATGTTTAAATTCAGCTTTATTCCCAATACGGTAAGGGATTGGAACACGGGATCACAAGATCTAAGCAGTTCAGAAAGCTCAGCAAATCCTACTACTAAGTTTACAGAATTAATTTGAGGAAAACAACCTATTTAACTGAGCTACTTGACGCATGTGTGGGGAAAGAATGTTCTGTGGACGTGTCGCCATAACTAATCAAGATCAAGAAGATCAATATCAAGACTGCAGAAAAAAATCGTGATCGCGGAACTATGTTCGAACGGCGATTGTTCCACTGACGTGGCGTGGGTAATAATGATATATAGATAAGGGCACCAACTCTTGACAGTATATTAGCATTAATGTCAGAGTTGTGTCCCTTGCGCAAACAAAATTATTACCGTGTTGAACGGTTCCAACCACTCTCAAACACCCCAATCGTACGTATCACTCCCTGACGTGAACCTATTGGTAAATCATTAACTGCATTTTAACAGACAATTAATATTTATGGATGCAAGCGAGTTTAAATATATCCAGCAGCGAGGCTTATATGTACTGTTGATTGATTTGAAAATTGCATATTTTGTGTCAAAGCAGGTTTGTCAATGGATGAATCCGATCTGCCACTCAAGTATTTGGGTGTCAATCAATTACGTTACATGTACGCTGACGTCGCAATCATAATTGGCAAAGATACTCCGTCACGAAGCTGGAATTGTCCGTCAAGTGTACGAATTGTATGATGTTGATGGACTTACTACCGCATTTAATAACCATTCTGTTGAATAATTTTGAACTACATGTAATTTGACTGTTGCTGCCATGGATTTTTTGAGTATATGTACTTGTACTCGAGATATTACCTAGTACATAATCGTGTACGTGCCATGTGCGCGGATCCAACGCCCTCCATTGGAACCCACACCCACCACAAACGCACACCAAATGCACTAATCTCACTCCGTCACATCCGCCACACCCTTCATCCAACCATCATGACAGGCCACATACATACGCTAAACCTGAATGACTTGTATTTCTAAATGGGTGTGTATGGCTCTAGTCAATCATGTAATATGTGTGGTAGGTAAACCGGTATGATAAGAAATAGTAACGCGTGGGGCGGGGCAGGGCGGGGCCGCATGTGGAAGCCTAGTCTAGATCCTATAAGTTCTGTGTATAGCGGACACTGCATAGGTCACCGAAAATATGCCAGTGACCCTTTAATTTCTCAATTTGGTCAAGAAAAAAATTTGCTTATTAAATGTCCATTTGTAGACCAATATAGGAGTATTTTTGAAAATTGACCACAGAGATGACTGGTTTGTTTATCGAACAAATCATTCCAGAGATAAATGTGCAAAACTAGTTTTCTTTTAGCCTGCAAATGGACATTCCTCAACAGCACTGAGCAGGCCAGGTTTGGGATGCCTTCGCCATGATAGGGTTAAAACAGACGGTCGCTTTAACCCTTTAACCATCGAATTTGTTCAAGAAAATTTAGATTTTCTCAGAGAAAAGATCCTTTTTCAGACCAAGAGAAGACTATTTTTAAAACTACCACTAGAATGACTGGCTCTGTTATCGAGCCAGTCATTCCAGTGATAAATTTTCAAATAAGACGGGTCTTCTTATGATTGCACGTCTTAAAGAACCGCCGACATTTTGTCACCAAAGGCAGGTGCCCGTTATAGACAGGTTTATATGTATCTAAGATTGTACTTCCTGGCCCAGATGTAGATCTATTTCTGAACGAACAAACAGATCACACATTCTTGAGTTACTCGGCGGATATAGGTCTAACTCGGGTCACATCCACTCGTCCTCGTTTTCTTTCGTACTAGATTGGAACCTGATGTCAAACTTGCTTAAATAAATTGTACGCGGTTATTAAGCGTTTCTAGAAATGCCGTACCAGTATTTTAAACTTAATTATTTTTTAATTTTAACTAATTTAAACATCACTCGCTCACTCAACTTGTCCGACGGATCAAGGGAGCTTATGGAAAAGCGACCGTCCATCCGCCGTCCGTCCGTTCGTTGTCGGTCAACATTTGCTTTAAAATGTTACTCCTTATTCAAGAGCCTCTTGGCGGGTCTTAGCAGAATATGGCTGGAAAACCCGTATGGTGATGGGCTTCCCAAGAGTTACACAGAAATTTGATTTGTTATTCTCCAGAGGCGCTCTTGGATTATTGGAAATTGTCTAGGAAGTCGCCAATTTCAAACAAATTTGTCTGGAAGAACCCATGCTTGCTAGATTTTAGAAAACTTAAGTAGAAATTTGAGTATTCATTTTATTGGTGGGCATCTTAGATTTCCTAAAATGCCTAGGAAATCAGAAGACTATATAGGCTCCTACTCGTTAACCGTGGGCCAATTGCGACTTAACTTGACTCGCAATATAATCTAAAAGGTGGGTGGGTATTGACAGGGCGGAATGACTTTGTAATACGTGTAACGTAGTAGAAACAGAAATACATTTTGTTTTCTACTGCGACAAATACACAACACTATTTATACCTGATTACTATGTAAGGCAGAACACAACAGTGAAAACTCAGGGCCTGTTTGCGATCTGTAACAAACCAATACTGAATAAGTTATGCAAATATCTGAGGCTCTCAAAGAAAAAAGAAAGACATGCTCAACAACAACAATGGCAACGGCAACTACGACAACAACAACTACGACATTAGGAGCACCTCGGACACCCACCTCTACTACTTGACCAATGCAACAACCACGGCTCCAGCACCAATATGCTACAATCATCACCAGCACAATCACCACCACAACAACAACGATGACAGCGACAATGAAACCGACAACGACAAAGATCTTGACAACAACAAGGAAAACGATGTCAAAAACAAAATATTTCAAAGACGCAAATAATAATAAAAATAATTGTTTTTGTTTTTATTATCAGGACCTTGAAAATAGTGATTATAATGATGATAATTATGTTAATAATAATAATAATAATAATAATAACTACCGCCATAGTATAAATATGTTTAATAATAATGTCTACCCCATATGCTGTGTAAATGGCCAGGATGAATAAAGAAACTGAAACTGACTGGAACAATCCTACCTTGAAAGGTTTCCTCAAACTTATACAGAAAGCTGAGTGGCCAATTCCGGGGGCCATCTGACTTAAAAATGTGTATTCGATTATTCGTATAATTGTATGAATGCATATTGGAATTATTCGAATATTTCAGATGACTGCTAAATAGAAATGAAATATCGTCAGTAATTAAGCGTGTAAAACATGTGTTTTGTTCAGGATAACTACGATTGACACCATAGCGTCCAGTATGTTCTAGATATCTACCATGTTTCTCGTCGTTCGGTTTAAAACTCAATGAAAAATGCAGTTTACATATAGTTAAAAAACCCGATTTCTCGAAAACTATTGGCGTGGCCTACTTTTGACCTACATTTCACGGTTTATTGAACATTACCGAAAATCTTTGTCCACGCTATAGTTTCAAGAGCGTTTGGTATATATGAACTAAAGTTGATATGTGGATGCATAAGAAATTGATACATAATCTTGAAATTATAACAATGGATAGATAGATTTATTCACACAATAGGCCATTTGACCCTTGAGTGCAAATGGTTACATATAATGTGATATGGCGGACAAATCAACTAAGTGCATTACAATTGCAAGAACATATTCATTCTCATATTTTATATGTTATTAAATCAGTAATGTTCGCAGGCTAATTTGGTTCATATACATCTGGACCACCGCGCCAGCCGCGGATCCATCAATGAACCATGGGTCGATTTCCTTAGCAGACAAAGGGACACCTAGGTATTTGGGGCTATATTATCAAATGCTCAGGTGTGGTGTCTGCGGAAATCGACCGTAGTCCATCAACGTACCGAGGCTGGTCACACGATAGCCCGATTTGCAACTAAGATACTGATAAACGAAAACAACGTCACCACACACGCGCGCACGCACATGCACACGCGCGCGCACACACTCGCCTCTCTCTCTATCTCTCTCTCTCTCTCTCTCTCTCTCTCTCTCTCTCTCTCTCTCTCTCTCTCTCACACACACTCAGACAGTACAATGCCATTTCCAATATCACCACCCTTCGTTTCCAAAAATGTTAAGTCGAAAGGGAAACGAAGAGCGGGATCCGGTCTAAGTATATAAACCACTCAAGGTCAACACTCCTCGCTTTCGAAATAGCGGGTCGAAAGTAAAGCGAGGAGTGAGACCAGAATGCACGCGCTCACACAATCACTTTCGCTCGCACACCTTCACAAAGTCATGCCTAGAAATTAGAATTGAGTTTTGAAACGTTGAATTGGTTCTTTCACATCGAAAGAGGACCACTCTGACACTCCATCACTGGAACCACTGGATTGTTTATCGAGCCAGTCCTTCCAGTGATAAACCATCAGAATAGTACCGCATTCTCCAACGTGACGGGGATGGTTTGATTGGCTCCCCCATGTAATGGCATGAGGGCACTAGTTTAGCATTTATTTTAATAAATAACTTGATTCCTCTTATCCACTTACCAATGCTCATGTCCATATACGCTCACGCGTTCTCGTGGTCATCCACATACACACGCACGCACGCACAAAAGTGCGTGCACGCACGCACGCATGCACACACAACAAAGGCACACTCACGCACGCACGCGTACACATACAGACGCACATCCACATCCTCATACACCCGTATGCACACACAATCGTACCGAATTGTTGAAAATTGAAAACTCTAATGTATAACTTTTACAATGGAGGCGAAATAGCCACTGGTTTAGTAAAGGTTTGTATATTGAGAGCTGAAATTGTGCCTGTGATGAGAAAATGTATTCTGTTAAAAGTAAGAATTATCCTCCCAAATTGGCATAGAAGAAAATGCGATGGATTATAGTGGAGAAAACGCAATTACGCGCGTTCGTCACGTAATAGAAAAGCATTGTAAGCAAAAGCCGCTAACTTCTTTAAACTACTTTCACTGGTACACATCACTAATTCTGATGCTTTGTGAACGTTCGGTCGTTTCCAGTAGTATGGTTTTATGTATTTCCTGCGTAAATCATTATAGACAGGACATAAAACTAAAAAATGATATTCATCCTCCACATCATCACAAAAAGGGCATGTTCGCTCAGCACGTGCTATTGGTATTGATTTGTGCCATCTGCCTAATTCAATATTTAGTCTATGAGACCCCGTTCTTAGTATACATAATGAATGACGGTGCTTTTTCGTTTTTACTTTATTTAAATAGCATTTATATGTTAGATCAGTTGAAATGTGTTTGTAGAGCCATGTTTTATTGCTGGCTTCCAAATGCCCCCTCCACTCCTGATAAAAATTGTCACTTATTCTCTGCTTGTATTCGGGGATAAACTGATCTTTACTTACTATTGTTCCCTGTGTCTCCCATACATCCCCAAACCCATTGGTACAGAGCTTATCTCTTAACGATTTGACCCAATTCTTACAATTTTTATCCCTATGCCAGTCTTGATATAAGGTATTATACACATGTTTAGCAATTCTATTTGGTTTCATATCTAATATTTTGAACCAATATTTTATCAACTTGATTTCTCTCCCTAATCGCAGAGGCATCCTCCCTAACTCTCCATAAACAACAGAATTTGACGTACTTTGTTTTACATTAAGCAGTTGCTTACAGAAGCGAAGGTGGCATTTTTCAACATCATACGCTGAGTGAAAACCCCAGACTTCGCTCCCGTAGCAGAGGATAGGTAGAACTAGCTTGTCAAATAGTTTGCAATAGTGGTCTATTGATAGGCCTATAAATTTATTACAATATTTTTGTAAAGCGAATACGGCTTTCTGCACTTGACCCGCTAAACATTTTTGTGCTTCGGTGAACGACCCTGAAGTAGTAAAAATGATGCCCAAATACTTGAAGTTATTTACAATTTCTACTTCAGTATTACCATACCACCATTTGTCATTTACCCTTAAGCGCCTACCCCGTCTGAAAACCATTGCTTTAGTTTTATCAATATTAACTGTCAATCGCCACCTGTTGCAATACTCATGTAAAATATTTAACCCTTTTTGTAGTCCAGTTCTACTTTCGGCTAATATAATTATGTCATCAGCATATAAAATTAATAATAATTTAAGAAATTCTAAGCCCACACCCTCCCCACCCTTTCTAAAAATTTCGTCTTCTAAGTCATTTAGATACATAGCGAAGAGAAAAGGCGATAAGCTTTCCCCTTGACGCACACCACTAGTACATTCGAAAGAGTCTGATACGTTAGAGTTTAATCTAACTCTTTATTTTACCTCTTTGTACATTGACATGATAATATTAATAATATTTCCTCTAACACGCGCTTTTAAACGTTTGTACCATAAACAATCATGTACTACATAGTCGAAAGCTTTAGTAAAATCTATAAAAGCACAGTACAAGCTCCCTCCTTTATTTAGTACATGTGATATTAACCCGTTCATAACAAATATATTATCCACAGTACTCAGACCGGCCCTAAAACCAGCTTGAGCTTCTATATAAACAGCATTGGATTCTGCCCAATCATTTAATCTATTATTAAGAACTTTAGTAAATAATTTACCCATTGTACTAAGAAGTGTAATGCCCCTGTAATTATGCACGTCGTTAACACTGCCCTTCTTGTGTAGAGGTACGATGATTCCTTCTGACCAAATTCGCGGGAAAATACCACTTTTAAAGACACAGTTGAAAAGCGCTGTAATGTGCGGGAGTAATATATCACTTGCTTTTAAATAAAACTCATTTATTAATAAATCTGGGCCAGCGCTTTTACCGTTGTTTAGTTGTTTTATTGCTTTCATTACTTCCGTCTCAGATATTTCTTTGTTTAAGTCATCAAAAATTATTTGCAAGTCGTCCTTTAAGTAATCATCTACGTAATCCTTTATGTCATTATCTGCCTGGTAAAAATCGGTATCAGGGTTGCTAACGGACTTAAAAAACTCTTTGAATTCGCTGAGAGCAATATTTATATTTTGCTTTGTGTCGACTTTTTTAACATTTTCCAATACAACTTTGTGTTCGTATATTGAGCTTCTAATAGTGATTTTGTCATTGCGACGCATTGCTCTCTACGGTGCAGCTGTACCGACGTTTTGAAATCGGTCTGTGCAGCGACCATGTTAATCCTAGATATATCCGATCTCTCTCTTCTATACCAATTAAGAGATTTGAAAAACTGTTTTCGTTTAATTTCACAATCATTTGAATAGTGAGGGATGCTATGTCTTTTTCGTTTGTGGTCGCTGTTAGGTGTAATAGTTTTCAAAAATAAATTATCTGCAGCTTTCTTTATAGCTATAGTAAACAATTCGACCACTTCATTTACACTCGCTTCATCCATCAGATTCGCCTCATTTATAACGTCATTCATACCATTTAAAACACACTGCACTTCATCACACGTTAAATTCTCTCTGTATTCATTCATAAGTTCTGAATTCCAATTATATTTGTAAACCATTGCGTGCCCAGAATTATCAGGCATTGTATTTTCTGGCTTAGTATTGACTAATAGATCACACTGTATGACCTTGTGATCAGAGAGTTCGTTTGCTTCCACAATTTCAAAATGTTTTATTAAATTAACTTTGTCCCGGGAACACAAAATGTAATCGACTTGACTGGGACCATTAGCTGTTATGCAGGTAATTTCTCCCACCCCACGGTCGCTGCCAAATCTACTGTTCAGAATCATGATCCCGGTACTTTTACAAAAATTTAGTAGTTTGTGACCATTTTCATTAACCTTTCCGGAATCTTGTGAGAATCTGGGTGTGCTAACATCTTCTACATAGCCTTCGTAAGCTGGTATATGTCTTATATTATCATCTTCAACATAGTCTGGCAAGGTTTTGGTTCTGGCATTAAGATCACCACAAATTATAAAAGTAGGGTTAGCATCATCATTCGATTTGTTCGTTACAAACGTATTTAGTCGGTCAAAGACATCTACTTCCACTTGACCGACTCTTTGTGAACCGGACGGTAACACATAGCACAAACATATGTATAGATTATTCTCTAAACCAAGAATATTTTATCTAATTTGATCCATGTTATATCATCTTGATCTTTGTTTTCTAAAGATATGCCACTAGCTATGTCATTTTTAAAATAAATAAGTAAACCCCCAGAATCACGCTTTGCCCTTTTATGTCTTTTCCTATTAAGAACAATGTAATCGTAATCATTTATTTCAATATTGGATAGGTCTGAGCCTTAAGTTTCAGTTAAAAATATGATGTCACATGTATTTTTTAAATTTTCAAAAACGTGCGAACGGATTTTATTCTGCATCTTTGTTACAAATCCGTTTGCATGCCACAAACCTAGTTTAAGCGTTTTCTCCACACACCCCTAGTGGTTTGTGATATTTGGGGGGGGGGGGGGTCGGTCACAGGTTGAGACACAATGTCATTGACGTTTGTAACTGGTTGGTTCTGATCATTGCGCGAATCGTCATATTGATTGTCATTTATCACAGCTAATGCGGTTACAACTGCGGATTGTACTGAGTCAGTGCTGTTCGTGGTTGTGCTCCTTACATCTTTAGCAGCATTCGTGTTAGGCTGTCTCACTATACTACCCGGTGCTGTGGTTGTCACATTACTGTGTTGTGGCACTGCTGGCATCGCCACGCGTGTAACCGGTGAGCTTTTGTTAGACATGTTTTCTGGCATGGCGAATTCGTTGTGGTTTGAGTGAACTGACGTGTGCCACGCGTTGTTGTGCTGGCTATTAGGATTTGCTGTACATTGTCCCATATACGCATTCGGGTTCATAATTGAATTAGATTGCATACTTGGGAATGGTTGCATTGGTACATGGCTGTTCGCTAGTGGGGGAAAGTCAACATGGTTTAGTCTCGGTGGCACGATGTTTGCAGATTCATGGACCCGACTCGAACGCGCTTGCTCATGATTGTAGGACTGCCCGGTGTGTCGCGGTGCTGCCATCTTGGATGTATCTCGATTTGTGCCAGTCGCGATGTCACGCTGAAATAGAACTCTATCCCAATCCGGGAACATGTCTCTTACAATTTCGTGGCCGACCATAAGTTTGGCGGGATATTTTATGGATGCTGTCCTGCCGCTTTGTTTCGCTTGTCGTAGGTCGGCCCACAATTTGCTACGAGCCTGCACTATTTGTGGAGGAAGGTCTCTACTCACTGAGAATGTGCTGCTGCGTAATTTAGGAGTCGCTCTGAAAATAATGTCAATATCGGCAGAGTCACGAAACAATGCGATCAGCGGTCTAGGTTTAACACTGTTCCTGCGCGGGGCACCCAACCGGTGTGCTCTTTGGATTACAATCTCGTCTGCATTGCCAATTCCGAGTTTATTGATAAGAAACGACGCAATGGTATCTACAGGATCCTCATCCGTCCGTTCATTCAATCCGAGGAACACTAGATTGTGTCTCCTGCTTCTAGCTTCGAGGTCAATGCACTTGTATTCAAGATACTTAATGTTCGAAGACATGGCCCCTAAATCTGTATTGGATCTTTCCAGTTTTAGCTATGCCCCGCCAGTCTCTATCTATGATACACCCACACCTCGCTCGTGTTGGGATCTATCGATCTCTAAACTCCCTGACTATCAATTTCCAGAAAACTATACAGGTAAGCTGTTGAATATTTTGAAACTAACAGCGCCCAGTCAAATTAGTTTCAAAATATTCAACAGCATCTTTAATAAATAGCAACACCATACAATTCGTACAACATGTCGGACTATTAAGCGTTAAAGACGGGCTTAGTTTAATATAATCATTCAGGACGTCATGATTATGACGTCAGCATACACCTCGCGTAGTTGATTATGACGTCCTATGATTTATTGAGGAAATGGATTCATGAATTAGGAGTTTATCAACGTTCTTGTTGATCAGACGAAAATCTATTCTGGCGGCCATTTTGAAAAGGAAAAGACATTTTTTTTTCCAACTTATCCCTGAGGGTGTACATTTCTGTCTCGGCACCAATATATGTTATACTGTATCTTCTAATATGATCGTTGAACTTATGTGATTAAGGGGTGTTCATTTTAGCTAAAATCGAAACTTCTAACATAACGGTTAAGCAAGAAATGGCATTGACCGTTGACCCCGAAGTCAAGCAATGAAAACCATTGACGTACAGTAGTCCCAGTTAGAAAATTTTCCTTAGACGGATGAACGTGAGTGTCAGTTCTAATGTAGGCCCAGGGAAAAAACGAACTTGAATATGCATATGAATATATATTCAAGAACAATGGAGCGGTAGAGGCGTTTAGGCTCGCAAATGTATAAATATTGTCAGTGTATTCAAACTACAAAGGATGTCTGACTCGGTACTCATTATAGATAGATTTCTGAGCCGTATAGCAAGTCATTTTTATTAGTTTCAGTTTCGAAAACGAGCGCTCGACAGAACAGTTAGTAACCACCAATGCCAGATAGATTTTCAAAGCAATCTCCGTGTTAGGAAAAGCAACCTGAATCTCATTGCGATGGCATTACACAAAAATTGTTCCAGGCTACATTGTTCTTTTTTTCTGGTCCAAAAACAACAACTAGAGAGGAAAGACTGAAACTGACGTAGCTCGTTACTTAAGTCAATGTCCACATATGCAACTAGTATGTCAGTTAATTATGTTATTTCATTTATCACTCACCGCTGAATTCCCATAAGTATAATGATTGATTGATTTATTTCACAATAAGCCACAGGCCCGGAGTGTACATTTATGCGTTATACATATTGACAATTAAATTAGTACGCTATACAATTATCTAGATACCTAATCTTATAACTAATACAGTGGAATTCTCTTTAGCGTTATATTCACAAGCCCTTCAACAGCATAAACACTTTTGTAAAGGCGTTCTTACACAGTTTAAACATGGCCTGAGCATATTATTTATACAGTTTTCACCAATATATAACATATTACCTATGGGATGAATAATGCCATACAATACAATTCGTAGATCTAAGCATGCTAAAGTTTTCTATGCATTTCTACCATATATAGAAAGTTTATTAGTCAAGCATTTAATGTTAGTTTTATTTTTGGCGGCACAAGTGGAGTGCCTCCCCCTCCACCCACCCGCCCCACCCACCCCCTAATGTAAGTGGGCCTAGGGCAAGTACCCCCCTTTGCCCACTGGACAATGTTCTAATACGCACACTGACCTGCTCAGACCAACATGAATTGGTTTCTGGCAAAAAGCAATGCTGGTAACTTGACCTTAAGAGTAACCTTGACCTGTAACCTTTGGATATCGTTGGGAGCCACGGGTAAGGCCCAAGCCACGTATACATAGTGGTGATCCTAAAAAACTACGCGTTAATCGTGGTTGAAATATTCATGATGCGAATTCCTATGCCTGTCAATGAGT
Organism: Chaetoderma sp. LZ-2023a; assembly: GCA_034401795.1. Lineage (NCBI taxonomy): Eukaryota > Metazoa > Mollusca > Caudofoveata > Chaetodermatida > Chaetodermatidae > Chaetoderma > Chaetoderma sp. LZ-2023a. Next base: position 43,408,339 of record CM067375.1, on the reverse strand, counting down.
ATCTAAAAAAACATTAGATGCAAGTTAAAAGTATTACAAAATCAAGTTAATATATGACCTTGAAATTGACCGAGTTTCAGATTGATCAACAACAATTTGGCAGCCATTTTGACAAATAAATTTTGTTCTCAATCCAATTTAACCTTTTTACGCCGAATCCAGCCAAACCCGGCGTCTGGCGTGTGTTTAAGGAATGTCAATTCCCAGGTCGAGACCATTTCTGATAATTTACAACCGGAATGACTGGCTCGATTATCGAGCCAATCAGCCAGTCATTCCAGTGGTTAAGTTTCAAAAATCTTCTCTTGGTCTGCAAATGGACATCCAAAAAACAAATAGTTTTATTTTTAAAATCAAATTTAGTCATTAAAGGGTTAAGAAAATTTTGGAATTTTTTCATTAATATTCGAATATTCATTGGCCTATGCTACGCGAGTATTCAATCATATTGCTCGATTTTAATGGATATTCGAATATTTGGGACCAAACACCAAAAAGATTAGGGGCCTACTAATTAAATGCTTCGATTTAATCAAACCTTTCTGAAAGAATTACCTAATGATAGTAGATTTAAGAAAACTTAGGAGTAATTTAATTGGCCATTTTCTTTCGGTGGCCACATTGGATTTCCTACTAGGCCTATTCGTTATCAGTTTGTCCTATTTTAGCCACACTTGGCTGAAAGGAACTTATGCTGGTACAATTATAGTAAATATACCGTCAAAGGTTTAATTTATATGCTAACATTAAATGACATTCCTGGAAGTGTAGACTGACTATATGCTGTATATTTATTTAATATCTGAATGAGAGACTGAGTGGTTATTCACACACATACACATAGTTCCCTACATAAATACGTGGCCATTGATTATTAGTCTCTTATTCATTTTTTAATAGACGCACTGATTCTATTATATGGTCCCCACGATACCAGAATCTGTGTTGGTTGTTCTACTCTGCGATATGCATGCCATTTGTGAGTGCGGTATTTGTCAACAAGAATAAATCCGTCACATACCGTACGAATTTGTCCGCTAGTTGCTGCGATACGACACGACACGCGTGCACGCACGCACGCACTCCCGTGCACACGCACGCGCGCATCTTTCAACGATATCGTGCGAGATCCTACATAGTTGTAGGATATCGCGGGCGAAACGTAATCTAGCACGTGATGCATCCAATCACCTATATCAAAACTGGCAAAATATAGACATTTGCCTGTACTGTCATTTGCCGCGTGTGACCGTGAATGACCTAATTAGTGACAACTGCCCATATATGTGAAAACTTTGCAGTTTGGACGGTAAATAAGCCGATATATGATGTGTAAAGCACATCGGAAATCATCGTCATGGCAACGCATCACAAGGCGAATCAATACCTGTCATAGACGAAAAGGACATTTGGCAATAATTAAAGCTTTTTCATGTGTTCGTGTGATCTGGTTTATTCTATAATGGGGGTTGCCTTTAGGTGATATCCTTTAAATAGTGCGGCATAATCGAAGCTTCGATACCACACCGGATCTGTCATAGTTGCTTCTCCAAATATAGGTGGGGTTGGGGGGGGGGGGGAGCGGAGGAGGGGTGGGCGGTGGGGTGGGTGGGGTGGTGTGGCTACTCATTAAAATAAGCTATTATAAGTTATACGGTTGATTAATAAAAAGTAGTAGGGCCTATATCGATTATGAATGGATCCGTATTGTGGCAGTTGTCAATGTATGTGAAGACTGTTTCCAAGCTTCCCGACTTGTCGGTCTAATGTAGTTAAGTTATCAAATGGAGGGATCCGATCTATCGCTTAAGTATCTGACGTCATAATCAATTAGGCCTAGGTCACTACCTATCTTGTGTCACAATCATAATGACATAGGCCTATAGCTTCGTCACGAAAAGCGAAAAGTGTGTCTCTAGTGTACGAACTGTATGTCTTTGATGAATTTAAAATTTAAAGGATAACTAATCCCATCTCTTGATAGCTATTCAGGTGATCTAACTCGCCGGTCATAAACTATCCAGGTAATTTTAAGCTTTTTATCACGCAGCTAAGGAGAGATATTCAGGATTTAGTAGTTAAATGTTGGTACATTTCTACACCCTATGATGGCTGTCATGATTTACTTTTCAACCAATCAGAAAACCCCTAGTGTGTTTGCCTCGGTATATACGCTCAGTTATAGAGGCGCCAGCTAGAGTTTGGCAATGTGGTATAGAAGCTATCCTACAGGTAAGCTGTTGAATATTTGGAATCCAATTTGATTGCAAGTTGTTGCTGCCAACAACTTCCAGTCAAATTAGTTTCGAAAAATTCAATTGGATGAGCATTATATAATAATAAAGAATGTGATGCATTGGAGCTTACATGGCATCACACTCAATGGCTTGAGGAGACAAAATGGTGTCGATCACTGTTCAACATTTACTCGATATTACAAAACAGATAATTGCGATACAGATCAGGGAATGTGACTGGATATGAATGATATGGAATCTATAAACCATGTTCTATCGGTGCAATACAACATTTGAGATGAGATTAGCATCGCTTTAATAAACATTCTGTTGTATAGTTACCTAGGAATTTAGTTTCAGGGAATTCAGGTTTCAGATCTACTCCAATACACGTAAAAGGGGAGGGCGGACCTTAGCTAGAAATGGACGTGGAATAGTTAGAACTGGACCCCTGCCCCTGCCCCCCCCCCCCCTGTATTAATGATGCATTGCCATAGTGAAGGGAACACATCTGAGAAAGGAATTATAATACCCATTGTTTTAATTATAAAATGAACGCGTTTAATCGTATTAAAATGGGCTTCTCACAGTCGCCTGCATTCTGACTCTTAACCCGCTAACCATCAAATTTATTCAAGAAAATGTAAATTTTCTCATTAAAAAATGTCCATTCGCAGACCAAGAGAAGACTATTTTTGACAGTTTACCACTGGAATGACTGGCTCGGTTATTGAGCCAGTCATTCCAGTGGTCAATTTTCAAAAATAGTCTTCTCTTGGTCTGCAAATGGACATTTCTCAAGATCACGGTAGACGGCGTTCTTGGTTGATATGTGTGCTGAAGGGTTAATAGGCTAATCTGGGCCTATTATCAAAGTAGACGTACTCCATACGCACAAGGGAAGCTCTTTTGTAAAATGCTGGCGCTTGATATGAAATGTATGAATATAAGGACATCGCCCTGAACCACTTGACCGATTCTAAGCGTTTCTGGGTCATTCAAATAGCTGCCAGATTGGGGATTTATGCCCTATGTGATGATATGGCTATCATAATCAGTCAAAGGGGCCAAAAATTACAGATTGCGTGAAAATACTCAATAGCTTACCTGTATAGTTACTTTGCACATTTAGATTCCGTGGGCTCAGGTTGTATAATAACAAATCGATTGTAACACGCGTAGATTGTGCGCAGAGCCTAGCTTGATACATTCATACGCCGGCAGAGGGTTAATCCTCCGTGACGTCGTGACTCCGGACAGATGAATTACGACGTAATTAGTACGATCCGATGGTGTTGCGAGAATGAGCTTGATATGGGGTAGGGGTATAGCTATGGAAATGGATATGTCTCTATGCCTAGGCCTACTGTTTGTAACAGAATATTATGCGTGTAAGATAATTTATGATGATGATGACGTCAGTAGCAGCAATCAGTTCTTCTTATTTGATCACCGTCTTTTGTCCTCAGCCAGAATGTTTAGCTTCCCAGCTTCTCCTTAGTACGGTACTTGGTTACATAATCTTGAGTCCGTTAGGTGGGCATCGTAGGTACATATCTAAAAGCTACCAACACTAACAGCATTATAGGTGTTGATACCGAGTACAACGATTTACATGTCTCCCCCCCCCACCCCTCCCCTCCCTCTTCCCCCACTTGTCCCCCCCACCCCGCCCCTCTCCTCCCCCCTTCTCTCTCTCTCTCTCTCTCTCTCGCTCTCGCGCGCGCGCGCATCATGCACATACGCGCCCCTATCACGTACGCATGCACGCACGCACATATTCACGTACACATACATTGTCAAATTGTAATCAGTGGTTGATATAGATTATCAATTAACTAGTTATACATACATTACTATTTAATTATGTTTTATTATAACCATCTCGATGTAATTATTGTATAGGAATTGTATGTATGTGAGACACGTGTATAAGACTTATGTCTTACTGCGCTCCCATTGAACAAAATAAATTCTGTTTAAAACAAACATTCTACGGACAATCATCCGTGGCCGAGATGTCATCTGCCAAAGACTTTTCATGTAAAGTCTCCAGGTCACTACTATGACGACATATGGCGTAGTGTTCTTTAGGCTACGTAGATTTGTGTGGTATTTGTTGAGCCGTGATGAATTCTCTATTCAGGCAGCGTTATAGTGAGGGGAACTGCAGGGAAGTATCCAGATACATTGCTATGGAGGAATACAGCTTGACATATAGTGAATGATTGATTTATTCCACAATAAGCCATAGCCCCTTGAGTGTACATTTAAAACATATATATATATATATATATATATATATATATATATATATATATATATATATATATATATATATATATATATATATATATATATATATATATATATATATATATATATATATATATATATATATATATATATATATATATATATATATATATATATATATATATATATATATATATATATATACACAATATATAATATTATTACATATGCTCCCCGCCCATCTCTGGCTACGCTTCACCTTAGCTTTGCTCGCGTTGGGGTCGATCGACCCCTGCAGTCTCGGAATCTCAATCTCCAGAAAACTATACAGATAAGCTGTTGACAATTTTGAAAGTAATTTGACTGGGTGTTGTTGCTTCCTATGGATCGATCGATCCCAATGCGAGCGGGTTGTGGGTAAAGCTTAGCTAGAGATGGGCGGGGCATAGCTAAAACTGGAAAGGGCCATTAGCATATCTCAATGCCACGTCGCATGTGTCACATTATCAGTCACTTTGTGCGCCCCAAAGATACCAATTTAAAAGAGGTTAGAATAAGTTGTACCGTAAGTATTATTTTATTTCAGGCTTAAAGGTTTTAACAGTGTGATAGAACAATATAAAATTTGGTAACAGTTTGAGCTAAAAGCCTTAAACCACTCTGATGTCAATATTCGACCTTTTACGTGTCAGTAGTCAAGAAACTGGTGTACATGGTGGGCGATGCTGCTGTCGTAACACCAAATTCGGTGAAACATGAACACTAGTTTATCTTTTAATTTGATTTGAAAATTTTAAATTTTGACATCAAAGTGGTAAGGATTCAGCTCGAAAAAATAGACAGGAGTGGTTCAATTCATCGATCTGATATTCTAGTTTATAATAAATGTATGTATCTACGTACCCATGAGATTTCAGAGCATCGACCTCGATCCCCGTCTGCTCGGCTAACGATCTAGAATCATAGAGACCCCATGGGGATGAATCGGGAAACGGTTCGTTGCAGAAAGTTGAGTGACTGAGTGGAATTGCTCACATGGGCCTACGCAAACAACTCATCCGCCCGTGAAATCCCACGTCGCGTGTATTAATTTTAGACAGTTTAAACATGTGAGTTGTTTACTATTTTGAAATTAATTTGATTTGAAACTTTGGCTTCAAGCGGCAACAACATCTAGTCAAATTATATTCAAAATATTCATCAGAATATTTCGTACATCGTAAGGAATTTGGCTATGTTCGGTCTACGCCATTAAAAGGGTTAATTAACCTTGATAATAAGATTAATGATGATAAATCGGTCTTTGAGTCCGCGTTGATGACTTCTAAATGGATATTATATCGATTTTGAACGACATAGTTTAATCATAGGAGGATGGCATATTTATTGGCGCGGTTTCAATAATGTTAGGGATGCCTGCCCCATTGGCTAATGATACTTTCCCGATTGGTCATTCGTGTCAAGGACACCAATATTTTGTATAACCTGTTAAAACTTTAGCTTTCGACCATTGGCCCATTGCGAAATGGTATCTGTTGGTACACTTGCACTATTTGACAATAGTGTCAGAGGTGGTTGCCCCATTGATCAATGGTACTTTTCCCCGTTGTTCAGTCATGTCAAGGATTCCAATTTTCATGCATTTCCTCATCCATATTTTTATTGTGACCATTGTCCCATTAGTAACTGGCATCTTAAAACACATGGACCATTTGACAATAGTATCACGGATGGCTGGCCCATTAATCAATGGAACTTCTCCGTTGTTTAATAATAAGGACGGCAATATTCTTGCATTTCCTCTCCAGGTTTTTGCCTGTGACCATTGCCCCATTTGTAAATAGCATTTGTTATGTGTGCTCCATGACCCAATAGAGCTACCTCTGGTGGGCGGTCAGTAGTGTCAGGCACACAAAGACCTTGTTTTTCCTGCACAAACGTTCATATCGTCAGCCTATTTGTTTTCCGGGGGCATCGGTTACGCTTTCCTCATTGACAACCGCTTCATATCCCATGAGTTAATAGTGTAAATGACACTTGATTTGTTTGTTATTCGTGCCAGAGATGATTGCGTCATTAAAGCTCTAGTAACTGAACCAGAACTGACCACATAGTAACAAAAACTTTCATTTTTCGCTTTGAAAAACGTCCTATGGATTTAAAATTCAGTATAGCTCCCAGTAGGCCTATGCACTTCTTAAATATGTGTCACTTTCACTGGTTAGCTGTAGACAACTCCATGGCGATTAGCTCAGAAGTCGTTATATATGAGCCAATACGCAACTGTGTGGCGATTAGTCGCCAGCTGATCACTAGTCACCAACTGGTCTGCGACTAGTTGAACAACTGGTCGTTATATATGTGAGTCAGGCATAGCGCGTTAACAAACGGAAATGAATGTCTAACAACGAATACAACAGCAAGCCTTGGAGACAATGATGTCGACCAATCGGCTTCCCATAACGCTACACGTTTGCTTCAGTTTCAGTTTCAGTTTATTTACACCCAGATCACAGTGACATATGGGGAACAATGATTTTACAGGATTTATACGTTATGGCGGTTGTGACAGTTAACATCATCTTGGTCATAATTCATCAATTGCATTATTGTCATTTATATTAGCAGTATAACCACATTCATCCGCACTGACACTAATTAACCCTTCTATGACGAGGCCGGACGTAACCGACCTCTGCTGTGGTATCGAGGAGTGTCCATTTGTTGGTCAGGAGAGGACGATCGCCAAAAATCTATCACCTAAATGACTGGCGCCATGTCCGAGCCAGACATTCCAGTGGTAGATTTCTCAACAATAGTCCTCGCCGGTCCGTAAACGGACACTCGATGTGCACAGATTTTGCTTTTTTACCACACATTTAGACATTAAAAAGGCTACTGATTATATTCAGCAAGCCACGTCGTCGTCGTCGTCGTCTTGATTTGTGTTCTCTTGCATTTGGGTACTTATTTGTATGCGTGAAATGGCGTCGGTACTATGTATAGGGTTCGTCGTTGGAACTGTTTATTAATTATGCCAATCATGTGGCATAGTTTTATTAGCAGATCTTTATTCTTGGTTGAGAATAGTTAAAAAATTTAAAGAAGTTTGGTCTATTACAGTAATATTTAGGTAGGATTTCTAGTCGTGTCTCTTTAAAAAAATTCGCAAATAAATATGTAATGGAATTCGTCTCCCAGTTCGTTATGATTGCAAAGAGGACAACATCTTTCTTCTTTGGCGATTCATTTCCATCGTCCCTTTTCTATCGGAAGTCGATGATTACTTGTCCTAAACCTTGCAAATAAAATTCTGTTGCGATCATTTAGCTTTATAAGATAGTCTTCCTGTTCCCAATTTGGCTTAAAACAGTTATATACTTTCCCATTCTAGGAGTCGCTCATCTGTGTTTGCCATGTTTGGATATATTGGTCTTCAAGGCCTTTCGTTATTCTTATTTTTATTTCATTAAAGTTATTTATTACTTGATTTGTCCAGAGGTAACTGTGTCCTGTTGTGTCTAGTGTTGTTTTTATGGAGTTTAGCCACTTGTACTGCGTGCCGTTGTTTCGATGATCTAATAGAATGTGGGTGTATAATCTGAATGCCGGTTTTGTTTGTTTTCCTGAAGTAAGCTTAAGCCAATATGTTATCATGCGTTTTCTTATAACTATTTGAATTGGAATTTCTCCGAACTCGCCATATATCATATACTTCGGTGTGCTCTTTTTAACTTTTAGAACATATCGTAGAAGGTCTAGAGTTACTTTCTCTAGTAAGCCGCAATTTTCTATTCTTACAACTACGCAGTTGCCGGTCATTGCCAATAAACAGCGTTTCTTCTGTCAATGCAAGGTCAGGAAAGTTGACCTCTTAATACGTATGTGCATGGATAAGAAGATTGTCAATCAGATTGCTGTGGTTGTCGAGCAAAGTGGCAATGACGTGTGCAAAGTGAAACAAGATGAGCCGATCAATAAAAGGGATGCTCCCCAGATAACGCCGCTTGCTGAGCTGTATCGGCCCAGCATCAGCCCAGTAAGCCGCGTTATCAGGGTCTATCACGAGGCGTTTTGTACCATAAGCGATGTAGGGTTATTACTCTGGTGTGTGTGAGTGGATAAGAAATGTTTGTGAGAACAAACGCTCAGGAGAATCATAACGTTTTTAAGTTAACCTTCTCGTGTCAACAGCGCTTAAACATGCTACGTTTATTAATTAACCCGTTCATTTGTCAAGATTATAAAGAAAATTCCAATATTTGCTCAGTGAATGACCATTTGCTGGTCAAGAGAACTGGTTTGTTGTGTAAATTCACCACTGGAATTTAGGAAAATATTTTTTAAAGAGTTGGTCTTTTGAGCGGCTTGGCGATTATAGGGGTAATCGTCCAGGAAATCAAAATTTTTGCTTAGTCAGTGCCCAGTTGCAGGCCAAGAGAAGACTATTTGTGAAAATTTACTACTGGTATGACTGGATCGTTAACTGAGCCAGTCAGTCCAGTGGTAAAGTTCCAAAAAATAGTCTTCTTGACCTGCACATAGATAGACCTCAAGACTACTGCCGAGGCGGTGATGCCATTATAACGACAAGTTGACACAAGAGGGTTTAAGTAATGAATCCAGTCTCTCAGTCAATCATATGACGTCATAGTCAAATACGTGACGTGTAGGATGACGTCATAATCAATTACGTCACGAATGACTCTATTTGGTCTGCGTTAAGCGCTTAATATTTCAAGCTGTACGAATTGTATGTCTTTACTATTTAATAAACATTCTGTCGAATATTTTGAAACTAATTTGACTGGGGGCTGATTCTGCCATAGGCAGTAACAGCACGCAATCAAATTAGTTTCAAAATATTCAACAGCTTACCTGTATAGCTTTTCTGGAAATTGAGATTCAGAGAGTGCAGGGATCGATCGATTCCAACACGGATACAGCATGGGTGGAGCTTAGCTAGAGATGGGCGGGGCATAGCTATAGATGGGCGGGGCATAGCTACACCTGGATTCCTCCAATGCTGTAGAAATCCAGTTGTACAGTCGGCTCACTGATCAGATAGATTCAATAGGGTTTGCTCCTATGACAAAGTAATGGACCTTTCCACTTTTATTTATGCCTATGGCAGCAACAGCGTCCAGTCAAATTAGTTTCAAAATAGTTAACAGAATGTATATTAAATGATAAAGACATGCAATTCGTACAACGTGTCGGACTATTCAGCGCTAAAAACGGACTATTTCGAATCATTCATGACGTCATGATTATGACGTCATTCTACAAATCGCGTAGTTGATTATGACGTCATATGATGGATGGATAAAGTTGAAAAGGCCCATTACATACATTAGATACAAATTAAAATATGCCATAGCACAGGCGTTGTATAAAGCGACGAACTGTCTTTAGGGACCACTATTTGATGGTCCTGTTAGTTATTGACAATGCCATGATGAAAATCATTTAGCAGCAACGCTCTGCTTTCATTCACATTATCTTCAAAACATTCAATATGCCACCCCACATGTTTGTTTTGAATTTGAGTTTCCGGATGGGGTGCGTTGGTCGCATCTTACTAACATACGCTCACTCACATCGCTTCGCTGTTCGAGGACTCGGTACGGGAGCGTTAGTGGGAGGGCGAGACCGTGCGATAGGCCGATGGGTTAGCCGAGGTGGGGTTGAGATTCGTAGTGATGGAATTACTACAGTTAACCCCTCTTGTGTCAACTTAACCCTTTAATGGTTAAGCTGACAAAAAAACCTTTGCAGTGATCTTCAGACATGGCTATTTGAAAGGCCTAGAGAAGAGTATTTTTGAATAGTTATCACTAGAATTATCGAGCCAGTCATTCTAGTGGTAAATTTTCAAAAATACTCTTCTCTCGGCCTGCAGATAGACACTGGCTAAGTAAAAAAATGTAATGTTATTTACCATTACCCCTTTATTAAAAAAATTCAGTGGTAAATTTACAAAAATAGTCTTCTAAAATTAAAATAGGGCTATTTTGAAAAATATTGAGCATCAAAATGTTTAATCGATATATCAAGTAGTGTTTTGAGGGTTTTGAGGCGCTGTTGACACAAGAGCGGTTAAAAGTTTATTAGAGGGTGGGGTGGGGGGCAGTGGCGTAGCTAGAGGGGGGGCCCAGGGGGGCCCAGGCCCCCCCCCCCCCAGCAAAAATAAGGGCCCCCCTATGGGCCCCCCTGTAAAATTGTTGCTAACGGTACTTAATTAGCACTAACTTATACTCACAGCAGTAATTAAAATCGAAAATAAAATAACACAACATGCGCATACAGTATTCCAGTAGTCCACTACACCACTACACCAGGCGATCATACTATCACCGTAGTTTTCTGGGTCAGTGTCCCGTGATTTAATTGATTAGCATTAACTGTTAAGTCAGCACTCAGCCAGAATACTCAATAGCCTGATATGAGCGCCAAGCGAAGTGGCGGGTAAAGAGCTACAATTAAGGGCGCGTTTTCGCGACTGACGGAGTCAGTGAACCACTGACGCAGTCCGTGGTTCGTGCGTTTTGGCGTTCCGGAAGTTGAAGATTCACTGACTTGGTTCGTCGAACCAGTGACCGAGTTTTGATCTCGGTTCGTTGTTGCCAATGGTTACTGGTTCGTAAATTTCAAGATGGCGGCGCTCAGCTTAGGGCGCGTTTTCGCGACTGACGGAGTCAGTGAACCACTGACGCAGTCCGTGGTTCGTGCGTTTTGGCGTTCCGGAAGTTGAAGATTCGCTGACTTGGTTCGTCGAACCAGTGAACGAGTTTTGATCTCGGTTCGTTGTTTCCAATGGTTACTAGTTCGTAAATTTCAAGATGGCGGCGCTGAGCTTAATTGTACAACTTATTTGAATGACGAGATCACGTCAATATATTTAGTGTATGCGGTCGTCTGCCATTTACATAGACTTAAATTAAAGTCTAAATCGAACTACGATAAAATTAATTGCTAAAGTTAGCGCAATTTGGAATGATTGTGGGTTGAAAACATTGCCACGAAATTGCAATCGGCAAGCCTCGTCAATTTACATAAATGCCGTTTTGGCGTTTCTGGTCCGTGGTCAGTGGTTCCTGGTTCCTGGGTCCGTGGTTCGACGAACCAAGTCACTCGCGAAAACAAGCCCTAAGCCTACAATAGTCTGTGTGTAGAGTGCACGCGTTCAGGGATGACGTCACGTAACAAGCGGCCTACAATTCTAAATAAGGTCATTTAACTGGTTTTGCACCTGGAAGCAGACTGTAGCAGTAGCACGGTATCGCTAAAACAGTACTGTTGTAGCTCATTGTTACGCCGGCTGCCCGCCAGTGGCCCAGTGCCCGGCTATTAGTTTATTAAATGTATGCTTATTTAAAAGTTATTTGATGGTATTAATTCAGCATCATTTCGTCGGATCAGATTCAGCATGTGAGTATAACCGCAATACCGCATACATTTATATTCAACTAATAATAATAATTAAAGAGACATTTATCTGACTTGGAACTAAAGGTTTTACGCTGGAATATTTCGCTCAGGTCGCATGAACATCCTCAGCCACGCCAACTTTTCTATATACCCAAAATATTAAAATTGTATAACCTTTAGTCCCGAGTTAAATCAAATGTGATAACCAAGCCAGTCATTCCAGTGGTAAATTTTCAAAAATATGCTCTTGGTCGCCAAATGGACATTTTCTACGAGACAATTAAATTAAAAAAATAATTCAAGGGTTAAAGCCGTAAAGGGTTAAAGACAGAGTGTTAATAACTTTTCTTTTCCTACACAGATTATTAACCAGATTGTGTATACTAAGCTGAGGACTCAACATGTCAACGATTAAGGATTATTTCCGGACAGGTGGCGGGACTGTTAGCTCAGGTGAAGTGCCCAATCCATCCCCACAGCAGTCATCTTGCGACTTTGTAGATGAAATTGAAGAGGGATTACTTCCTAATGATATTGTGATAGCAGAACCAGAAACTGTCTCTGAAAATGACGAACTATCTGAAGATGAAAATGTATCCAGTGATAGTGAAGAACAGTTTCCCGGCCAAAACACAGATAAACATTGTTCCAATGTATGACAACAAGAAAAACAATGTCCCGGACCAAAAGACATTTCCCAGATTCCTTCCGCCGGCCCAATGCAGCCAAAACTTCAAAGTTACCCACAGACATCATATGGAGACAAGAATCGATCTTTTCAGCGTGCATGGTTTGACAGTCACCCATGGCTTGAGTATTCTCAGAGCACAGATAGCGTCTTTTGCTTTGCCTGCCGCCATTTTTCATCTCCCACTGCCAATGTTGAGAAGTCATTTACAAACGATGGTTACAGAAAATGGAAAAAAGCAGTTGGTAATACTGGTGGGTTTGTAAAGCACACACATGCTGATTATCACCGCGAGGCAATGGTTGCATGGCTAGAGTACAAGAACATGAAAATGCACGAATCCTCAGTAAAACAGATGGTTAGTAACGCTTACCAGAAAACAGTTAGCCAAAACCGACATTTTATTAAGACTTTGGGTCAGGTCATTTTGCTAACCTGTACACAAAAACTTTCTCAAAGAGGTCACTATGAAGGGGATGGTGCTGTTAATCCTGGAAATGTTATCAAAATTTTGCGCCTCGTTGCAAGCCATGACAATATAGTAAAGAAAAGGCTAGATAGTGGTCCCAAAAATGCCAAGTACTCTAGTCCCGAGATGCAAAATGAGATAATCAGTATATTAGCAGCGCTAGTGAGAGAAGAGATTGTAAATGAAGTGAAGGAGGCAAAAGTGTTTTCAATCATAGTGGATGAAACTAAGGATGTTTCCAAGACTGAACAGCTTTCCCTTGTTATAAGGTATTTTTACAAACAGACACTTTATGAGAGCTTCTTAGAATTCAAGCCAGCATTTCAACTCGATGCTGAAGCACTCACCAAATCAATCTTTGATATTCTGCAGAGTCATGAAATTGACTACAAAACCAATCTAGTTGGACAGGGATATGATGGTGCCTCTGTGATGAGTGGCAAGCATACCGGTGTTTCAGCACGTGTAAAGCAAATTGCACAGTTTGCCTATTATGTACATTGCCATGCCCATCGCCTGAATCTTGTACTCGTTGATGTGACTAAAGCCATACCAGGTGCTGCACAATTCTTCTCCTTATTAGAACGCATGTATGTGTTTATAAGTGGTTCATATGTTCATTCCAAATGGATGGACACTCAGAAAGAATTATATCCTGCAGAGCAACCACGCGAGCTCAAGCGCCTATCAGATACTCGTTGGGCCTGTAGAGTTGATGCATGCAAAGTGATGCGTCATAGATTATCCGCGATTATACGCCTTTTTGAACGTTTATCTGAAGACAGTACTGCAGATCGAGCAATTGAAGCTAGAGGACTCTTAGCCCAAATAAACGCAAAATTTGTATCAAAGCTTGTTATAATGACAGACCTTCTCATCAAGACAAGTCAGTTATCTAACATGTTGCAGTCCACCAAGCTTGACTTGGCAAAAGCAGTGGAGTTGATAGAAGAACTTATTTCCCAACTCGAAGGCATGCGTTCAGATCCAGCTTTGTATGAACACATCTGGAATGAAGTCCAGGAAAGTACTGTAGCCAATGGTTTTGAACTGTCTGATCTTTCAGAAGCTGAACCACCAAAGAGAGGTAGAAAACGTCGCCTGCCTCGGCACCTAGACAATGAATCTGTCCTTCTCCTTGAACCGATCACTGCTGACAATCATCTGGAAACCAACCAAAAGGATGCTATTCGCACTGGCTTCTTTTATCCAATTCTTGACCGAATGCTATCAGAAATGAAAAGACGCTTCAGTACTGAATCATGTGCTATTATGAAAGCAATGCAGTCTCTGAATCCGAAAAGTGCTCAGTTTCTAGATTATGAGAGAATGCACGGCCTCATTAATGCTTATCAAGCTAACAGTGACGATCTTAAACATGAACTTTACTCTGCAAAGCGATTGCTAGAACGTCGTGTCACAGAGACTGATGGGGATGAAGCAAACCCAAGACCGGAGTCATTGTTAGAATTTGTAACATTGCTTGAACCGTTTGAAGAAGCATTTCCAGAGCTCTATAGATTGGCCAAAATTGCTCTAGTATTGCCAGTTTCATCTGCTGCTGCGGAGAGGAGTTTTTCAGCATTGAAATTAATTAAGACTACAGTTAGAAACTCCATGGGTAACACTAGATTGAGCAACCTTGGTCTGTTATCAATTGAAAATGAACGAGTCAATAGGCTAGATTTGGAGATGTTTGTTGACAAATTTGCTGATAACCACAATAATAGAAGAATCCATCTTAAGTAAAGTTACGAGCTCCATGGCATATATTATGACATATAGAAACCTTTTGAGCGTTGTACAGATTAGCCAAAGCCTATTTGAATAATCTTTGCAACACTGAAAAGGTTTAACTCACGAATTAAACCATATGGATTACAAACTAATAACTACGTTAACAACAATCTTGCTAGGTAGTCTAGAATCTAGATTCTGCGGCATCAACCATGTTTACTTGGGCATTAATGCATTTACATCGCGACCAATAAAGACATTGCCATCGTTGTCTCTAGTTAGAGGGAATGACGCATTACCTCTTACTGGAGACATCGATGGCAATGTCTTTATTGATCGAGATGTAAATGCATGTATGCATGTTCTAAACTTCCACGTCAACGGGCTCAACATCAAGCAAACCACATTCCGAAGGGTTTGTCGGCAGTCCCGATAAACCCTTCGAAATATGGTTTGCTGGAAGTTGAGTTTGGATTTTATTAGGGTACACCTCTGTCCTCTTATCGAGCAGCTTAGTAATTACATAAAGGTTCATTACATCAATGGCTTTAGAGGGCTGCACTGCAGTATGCAAGTAATGCAACAGTCTTAGGCAATGTGAATGTTATTACTAATTTAAGCTTTTCACAGAAATAGTGTGTGTCTACGACGCCACACTCACGGCGAAGGTACTCGAGGATTCACCAAATTCAGACTTTTCATAATGTCGTTGTCGTATGGTTGTTTTAACCCTTTTGTTAAAGAAACTAGTTTAATCATTGAAATCATAATGTTCATAAGTAAACCAAGAGAATACTTTTTTTAAATCTGCCACTGAAATGACTGGCTCCGTTATTAACTTATTGACTCAGTCATTCAAGTTGTAAATTTTTCAACAATATTCTCATGGTCAGCAAATGAATATTTAAAAAACCAATGTTATTTCTGGCTGGCAATGGCGTGGAAGTCACGTGATAATGTTGCTCTACAGTCCTCTACTCGTGCAACCTAAATATAATGCCTTGAAACGTGTCCCTTTCCTTGAGCATATGAAACTAAAGGTGTAGCTGTTAGGTCATCTAAATTAACACGTTTTCTGCTAGCATACCCCTGTGGCCCTGACCAATTAATAGATGGAACTGTCATAGCTAGTGGTGATTTGGGTGTTAGAACACCCCCACACTATCCCCCACGATTCGCAACGAGACATGATAATGACGATATTACATATTGAAACATAGATAATCTGCAAAGGTATCTGGAACTCATAATGAGCAAACATGGTGATCAGCCAAAATTAATAAAAAGTTATTAAAAGATTACTTAATTTAACACTTGACTAATGGTTCTTATTTATATACCTCTCACAATTCAGGAGAGGTCATCTGCGACCATCCAGACATGAAAAAATGTCCAGGGGAGGACCCGCCGCCTGGTGAGTGGTGCCCCCTAGTACACATTGTGCCCCAGTTGGGCCCCCCTACTTAGATAATCCTGACTACGCCACTGGTGGGGGGGGGGCGTTGGTGGAGAGTGGGTGTTGTCGGTGGTATGTGCGCTAGGACTTGCCCCTTAGAAAAAACCATTGAATAGGCACCCAACATAACGATGTATACCAGAATGCAGGAAATGTCTTATCACAGTATCTCATTTCAATTTTTTTTTTCTGGAGGCTGACCCTTGGACCACCGCCATTGAGACACTTCTCTCAGACCCCACCTAGATCGGGCCACAATCATGGGGCCCAACCCATAACAGAATCACAGACTCGTCCGTTGAACCCATGCTTTTACAATCACTACCTTACAAAATACAATTTCTCCTCATACAATACAGCTATAAAATAAGGTGATGAGATCACCACTCTGGTTAGAATCTATCTATTCAACCCAAGAACCAATTGCGGCCGAGCTATAAAAAAATGCCGATATTGATTTCAAAAGGAGACATGGCTAAAAAAATTACCCCTTTTTCTTCTGCTGGATTAGGGCAAATGGACGGCTTAGTCTTCACTCACAATGGTCGCGACTTGAAGCCATTACTATTCATCAGCGTGTTTGCTATAATGTTTGCAGGCCCCCTACATCCATTGATCGATTGGTTCACTGACATTAACCACAATTATTACCTTGTATGGGATTTATGTACAAAATTCACGAGAGGACGTGCTTATGCATTTTAGTGTATTTACTAAGAGGAATCTTCACTAATCTGATGAAATGGGCTAAATACTGCCTTCCAGGTAGTCTCTATTATATCAGATATATTGTAGCGGGGAGAGAGAGAGAGAGAGAGAGAGAGAGAGAGAGAGAGAGAGAGAGAGAGAGAGTGAGAGAGAGAGAGAGAGAGAGAGAGAGAGAGAGAGAGAGAGAGAGAGAGAGAGAGAGAGAGAGAGAGAGAGAGAGAGAGAGAGAGAGAGAGAGAGAGAGAGAGAGAGAGAGAGAGAGAGAGAGAGAGAGAGAGAGAGAGAGAGAGAGAGAGAGAGAGAGAGAGAGAGAGAGAGAGAGAGAGAGAGAGAGAGAGAGAGAGAGAGAGAGAGAGAGAGAGAGAGAGAGAGAGAGAGAGAGAGAGAGAGAGAGAGAGGAGAGAGAGAGAGAGAGAGAGGAACGGATGGAGGGAGGGACGCGAGGGAACACGAGCGAGGGAGGGAGAGAGGGGGAGATGGAGAGGGAGGGAGGGAGGGGGGAGGGAGGGAGCGAGGGATGGAGAGGGAGTGAGAAAGGAAAAGAGAGAGGAAGAGGGTGGGAGGGAGAGAGGGAGGGACGGAGAGAGAGAGAGAGGAATAATATTATGTCTTGAGAGTAGGAACTGATGCCCACTTATCACGACGATTGGGATAAATCTCGCCAGACCTATATGCAACTTATTTACTTTATTAACATATAAGGAGTGCTCGCAAAGAAACCTCTAAGAGTCACCTCGAAAGAGTTGCTTAGGAATTATCAGGTTCAGATGCCAGTATGTAATATATTGTTAAAACAAAGAATATAGCTCCCTGTAAAGTTAACTTTATCTTAACGTGGGACTACTGTTTACAGACTGAAGATCAATCCCCGTGAAGTGAAGGAATGTAAAGTAAACTGATTTGACAGTTTCAAACACAAAGATATTTAAGAACGCTAACTTGGTTATATATTGGGGTGAAAATCCATATCAGATTGCTATTGATCGGCTCTTTTTACAAACACGTTGGCCATTCTGCACTGGAACAGACCGTTCCCAGGTCCCAGACTCTGACCAGCCTTTCATTGCTTTTGCTGATCACCATGAGAAGAGCCACCTTGGTCTTAGTCCTCGTGTTGGAAGCCTTATTGGGAGGCCCCTACTCCTGAAATATTAACATCCATACCCATGTGTGAAAATAACACAAAAGAAGTATCCTGGCATATCTGAAACATCAGAGCTAGACAAAGTAAAAGCAAACCCAGAATCACCTAAGATCCATGGAGACGTGAAATCGGCATCATCACAACCCTGTGAGAGATATTGCAATGGAAGATGTCTTCTACAGAAGCCATCCAGATATAATTACATCAGGTTCAACTTTGGCTGTGAGTGGAAAAGAGTTACCGTGTGCATCAGTAACTCCAAGTGTTGCATAACTATGTTCAATTATTTAAAAAATAGTGACGTTGTACTGTATACAAGTTGAAATGGCAGAAGTCTAAGTTGAAATAACCAGAACTCGGGCAAGCATGAGAATCGAGGCATATCTGTCTGCTTAGTCCAGTAGAGACTCGGAAGTAGAAAGAAAATGCGTTCCGAGCATATAAAAAGAGAAGGCATCTATATAAATTAGACAGGTAAATTTACAAAAGTTATGTAAGAAACATTGTGACCCTTTTATTAAAAACGAGGCATCTAAGACAGCCACACTAGTACACTCCTAAGGCAGAAAGATTTATACCTGAAGAGAAACATGATATGGTACTAGAAAGTTGCAAGAGAGCCGAAGGCCATGACCAAAATTAAAACCACACCCAGTCATTGTGAGGAGCTTCATTTCTGTAGAAACAAGTTTGTCATCATGGTTCGAGACCACTCAATTATCTGAAGTCATAATCAAATAAATCACTTCGTCACATCCAAAATGCCGTAGGTCCATCGCGAACGGGGAAATCGTCCGCCACGAAAGTGTCTGAATTGTATGTTTGTAATGAATTTAGAATTTAATAGCTTACCTGTCTAGTTATCTGGACTTTGAGATTCTAGGAATTCATGATTCAACTAGTTGAAATCCATTCAAACACGCCTAATAGCTTAGTTAGAAGTGATTGAACATAGTTAGATAACATAACTAGAGAGGAAAAGCTAGAAGCATAAATAGAAAGGAAATCTTACTATATGAAGAAGCTTATAGATGTACAGCAGCCGATCTAAACCCGGAACCACAGATCAGAGTCTATTATAAGGAAAACTATGTATTCCTAAAGTTTTGTCATGGAGTAGAGTCTCTTTGTATGTGAATAATCCATTAATTATAATAAGAAAGAACTTGATAATGGACCTTTCCAGTTTATCGATCCATCATATGTTGTCATAATCAACTACGTGACTTGTAGGATTATGTCATAATAAATGACATGAATGACTTAGATATGTTCGTAACGAACGCTTAATGGATGACCGACTACGCGGTGTTGTACTATTTGTATGTAATTCTGATTGATGTGTTCTATACTTTATGACAGGGTGTTAATCATGCGCATTTGTAAAAAAAAAAAGCGTGAAGATGAACAACCAACTATGGAGCAGACCACTCGGAAAATTATCTATCATCAAACTGTCACTAGCTTTAGCACAAGGCCTCTCTGTACCCCAAGGGGAGGAAGAATAAGTGACAAGCCCACTCGATGAAGTACCCGGGCGTCAGTACTTATCTCTAAAATCAACAAAGCCTGGTTCGGGACAGTACCGATTTCACTCTAATTTGTCCATGTCGTTATGTTGACAAAGATGGAGTTTGTGGAATTTTTGCCAGATTCTTTTGAACATAGTCTTAGTCCACTCTAAATAATCCAAAGATGAAAATGACATGTTTGCCATTTTTTATTAACCTTCACAGCCGCCATGCATGTATTTGCCACGTGGAAACTATTTGTGTTGGTAACTCGCTTATTAAGCCAGCTATGACCACACTTCTAGTGGCTATACGTAGGTTTTTGGGGCCTTAGGCCTTGGATAATGCCATTATAAGTTCGATAGTATGTCGACCATGTTGGATTTGAAGATGGCTGCCAGACAGACCTATTTTCTTCATTTTCTCATTTACTTTTCATATTCATTATCGCATCCGCGTTAGAAAAATGATTCCAGTGGTCATAACTAGATTTTTGGGCCAACGTGTTTAGATGATGCCATTATAAAATTAATTGTATAGTGACCATATTTCTAGATGGCCGCTACATAGACGTAAATATGTTCTAAACATGATTTGACTATACAGAAATTCTATTAAGCAGAAGTCTGTCACCTCCTATTACTTAGTGTCAATGGCATTGGTCATTGCGACGTTATTCATTTCCCAGTGTGTTTAACCAGGTTTATGCATCCTCCAGACCAGTGCCTCACAGTGGCCACTGCCATGACACTAATACTTCGTGATAACTTGGAAATTAGAATATGCGAGACCTATTGCAGAGTACCTAGCCCGTATGCATAATCTCAAGATCACATAACCAGATATATGATATATGAAATGAGTTTGTCAATGGAGCATTCACACCATCAAGTTGAATAACTGCAGCACAGTTGTATTCACAAGAATAAGTGCTGATCAGGCTATGGAGCACCTGAGCAAAGCTGCTAAGGAGCATTGTGGAATATGTGGCATAACTTCTACGGCTGCAACACTACTCAAGTTCTGCCTCACTTACACAGAATTTAAAGGAATCTCGAACGAGATGGAACACTTAACAGGCATAGATCCTGGTTATTTATGTATAAGGTACCAAGAAGACTATCCCAATGTAACTCTAGCTAAGTGTAAAATTTTCACAGATGAAGGACTACCGTGTTTTTCTAATGTAATATTTTCAAATTGATGGCAAATGAAGTTATACCACTGAAAGTTCAGGAGACGATCCTCAAGACAGAAATGCCTGGCTTAAAAGCCTCCAAGTCATCTGTAGTAGAGCGACAAAAGGTGAGCACAAACCATGTGGTAAAAGAGGACAAAGCTAAACCAATTGCCACATGCCAGCAAGGATGTAACTGCTAAGGAGAGTTCCAACGAATGCTTAGAGATTGAACTACGTGTACCGATATCAAAATCCTGCCTCATAATAAATGGAATGACAGTTGTCCAGAAACTTATGTCAGTTAAGCAATTTAGGGATTGTAGGGAACTCGGTAAGCCTATGCGCAGATTATCAAAATAGGGGATATGGCTAGGAGCATGTTTGTGTCATATTTAACAAATATACCATTGAAAGACGCGACAATGTAAAGAAAAAACAGTAAAACAATATCTGCAAATGTATATCTTCAATAATTCAACACACGCAAGGGTGCCAAATCATTTCTCGCCACCAATGAAGCCAATGTCTTACTTTCTTGCAGACAAGTTAATTAAGAGTGGATTCCCAATGAAAATAGTGACCTCCACGAAAAAGAGTGTGAAAAGCAATTTTGATTATGACAGCAATAAATGTTAGCGGAATCAGACACCCTAATGATTTTGCATGCTGAACAGCTTGCAATGGCTGGATATACGGTGAACCTATATTCCCAGATTTACATGTAGTTGTGGCATTGTGGTAGGCCTATATTGCGGCATTGGTGTGGTGCGTGGCTATGGTCAAGTTCGACTCCTAACCATAGTTAGCTATAGGACCAGCCGAACTTCAAATAGTTAAGTGGCTAGTCAACTATAGTCAACCGAGCACCCGACCTCGGTTCAGATGGTTAGTGCGATATTTGCGTAATTTTCAAAATGGCAGACACCGATCTCTTGCCACGAATAAATGCATATAAAAGTGTAATTATTTCACTAAATAACTTAGGTTTGATGAAATTATGCTTTCCCACTGTATGTCAATGTTCCCAAGCCCATATTCCTTCCCACTTTATGCCATATGGACGAAAATAACCCATTTTCGTTGGTCATCAAAACAGACGACAGAAAGTGTTAATGGAGACTGGTACCTGGTTCCAAATTTTCTGCAATAGTAATTCAATAGGGAACCGGGTACCAACGAACTATAGTCGACTAAAATCAAGTTCGACTGGGCATAGCAACTGCGCATGATCAGTAAACCAGCAAACTGACTATAGTTAGCGAGTCGAACTTGACCTATGATGTTTGACACTTTCGCCGGTTGTGGGATCAATTCCCTGTCACTGCCTATATTCCCAGGACACAGACGTGTTACTTCTTGCTTTGCGCTGAGTTTAAGAAGTTGGAGATGAGGTAGTTGCATTTATGGACGCCACATGCAGAGTGACGTTGCATAGTTTTCTTGAAACCAAGCTATGACCATCTCGAGACACAATGTGTAAAGGCATTGATCAACTGGCATGCCACTACTGGGTGCAATGCAAATGGGCACATCCAAGGAAAAGGGAATCCGACTTGCTTCAAAGCATTTCTTGAAGTCAATCATGTTTTGTCAGCAATCAATCAAATGGATGAAGTGGATGAGTCATCCGAATATAGTAGTCTTCCTTAAGGTCATACACTAGTATCTGTTAAGGTCATACACTAGTATCTGTAACGCAAGCGAGTTACAATGGCATTTTCCAGACGGTTGAGAGCTGAACACTGTGTTAGAAAATTGCCACAAACTGCAGGTGCATGGAGGGAGCATATTCGGCGTGCACATCTACAGGCAAATATTTGGCGACAGGACTTCATTTCAGAACATTTAAGGCTCGATCTTTTTAATTTAAGCTGGTCGAATGTTGACAGTCGTGTAACACTTATGATGGAAAGTTCCACCAGCACCTTCTTTCATTCTGCAATTGGTGAGATGTGGCTGCGGACGAGCTGACAGCGATTCAGTCACTTTGTACTCAAGGAAGTGTTGTAAATTAGCCAGTGTAGTATGCACAGAAATTTGCGACAGTGAAGGTGATACAGACAGATGTTGCAATAATGAATCACCAATAATTAGGAACGACATTCTAGATCAATGACTATACCAGTCATAATATCATTTTGATATTGGGCTCGGGTACCTTAATTCCTAGGGTTATCCTATGTATTTGTGGAATCTTTTGCTAGATCTTTCGCAAATATGTTTGAACCACTATAAATACCCAAACAAATAATTAGAAACAGGATTTGATGACACCCACCTTGAAACCAAGGTTTGCCGCCATTCTATCAAATTTATAATGGCATTATCTAAGTCCTTGAAGCCAAAAACCTAGATATAGTCACTGGAATTGTGTCCATAGCTGGATTAATAAGCGAGAAACTGACAAAAATAGTTTCCAAGTTGCGGCAATTAAAAAAAATATGGCCGCAATTCAGTTAATTGTATAATAGCATCATCTAAATACTTGGACTCAAAAACCTAGGTGTAACCACCACATAAACCATGTTTATAACGTGGATATGGGTAGTAATAAGATAATGAGAAAAATACGTCTGGCTGCCAACCATCTTGAAATCCAAGATGGCGGGAATGTTATCGAATTTATAATGGTATTGTCTATGTCCTTGGACCAAGAATCTTGGTATTGGAAATGTGTCCATAGTTGTCTTAATAAACGAGATATCATCAATAATAGCTTCCAAGTGGTGGCCATTTTGAAATCCAAGATGACGGCTGTGAAGGCTAAAGAGAAAAATGATCAAACATAAATTTTTTTGTCTTTGCCATGATCACTATTTAGAGTGGTTTAAGCAAATCAAAACCCAGAAAAAATTCCACAAATATACACAACCCTGAACGCGTGCGTGCGTGCGTGCGTGCGTGCGTGCGTGCGTGCGTGCGTGCGTGCGTGCGTGCGTGCGTGCGTGCGTGCGTGCGTGAGTGAGTGAGTGAGTGAGTGAGTGAGTGAGTGAGGGAGGGAAGGAGGTGGGGGGGAGGGAGGGGGGAGATAGGGAGGGAGGGAGGAAGGAAGGAGGAAATGAACGAACGAATGAATGAATGAATGAATGATTGAATTATGACCGGATTGGATTCAAACAATGCCTTGTATGTTCAATACATAGGCATATATCTAATATTGAATACCAGCTAACCTAGTGATATTAAGAATATATCGACGAAATTCAGGTCATGTTTCGAATCAAACAGTTCAATTTGGAAATACGGGGCCAGTATACAGATAGCCTATAAATCGGAACATCGTCGTGTCG
>CM067375.1:43275854-43383732 GCA_034401795.1 Chaetoderma sp. LZ-2023a | reverse complement strand
GGAGGGAAGGGAAGGGGAGGGGAGGGGAGGGAGAGAGAGAGAGAGAGAGAGAGAGAGAGAGAGAGAGAGAGAGAGATGTTCCAGTTATAAATTGTCTTCTCTTGGTCTGCATATGGACATTGATTAACCCTTTAACACTCATATCAACCAAAAAATGGCCTTTGTGGTGGTCCTGAAAAATGTCCATTTGCAGACCAAGCGAAGACAATTTTCGAAAATTATACAACTAGAATGACTGGCTCGATAACGCAGCCGATCATTCTAGTGGTAAAATTTTCAAAAAATAGTCTTACCTTGGTCTGCAAATGGAAATTTTTCAGGACCACCACAAAGGCCATTTTTGGTTGATATGAGTGTTAAAGGGTTAATCAATGTCCATATGCAGACCAAGGGAAGACAATTTACAACTGGAACATCTCTCTATCTCTCTCTCACTCTCTCCCTCCCTCCCTCCCTCCTTCCCTCCCTCCCTCCCACCCTCCCCTCCCCTCCCCTCCCTCCCTCCCCCCCTCCCTCCCTCCCCCTCTCTTTCTCTCTCTCTCTCTCTCTCTCTCTCTCTCTCTCTCTCTCTCTCTGTCTCTCTGTCTCTCTCTCTCTCTCTTTCTAATCGAGCCAGTCATTTCAGTGGTAAATTTTCAAAGAATAGTTTTCTCAAGGCATGCAAATTGACATTTAATCAGTAAATATTTTGATTTTCCTGACTATATTTAGCCATTCAAAGGGTTCAACCGTTATCAGCATATTTCATTCCACAACATTTCAACAGCAATAATATTCAGAGGATCTCACAAGAGTTGTCATGTCATATCAAATTTATCACACGATTTTAGTCAGACATCGTTTGTAGGTCAAAGACGCTTCAGCGACTTCAATTCCAAATGAGATCTTACTAATAGTCTGCTTGAAATAGAGATGTGCCAGAACACTTAGGGTGTATAGTTGGTTTCAGGCGAATTTGTTATCGAGCCAATGGTAAGTTTTCAAAAATGGTATTCTCTTGGCCTGCAAATGGACATTCCCCAAGACCACTAGAGAGGCCAGTTATGGCTGGCTTCGTCGTGTAAATGTTTACGTGTGCATGAGAAATCGAAGATAGACGTATAAACACTGAAAATAGGTATATCCGCTTAAATAATGAGTATGCCATTCAAATAACCTTTGACCTATATGTTTTCATGTCAGAGAACTCAATATTTATAGTGAAAGCAATCAAAGATAATAGTATTGTTTGATCTTTCTTTTTCTTGGACCCCACTATATTTATAGCTGTTTTCGTTATGGTGAGCATGGAAGGAGTCATTTTAGTTAGGGGTATGTGTGGTGAGTGGGGTGTGCGGGCTGGGGTGTGTGGGTGTGGTGGGGGAGTGTGTATGCGATGCCAACTATGAGATTATAATTATTACTTCACAAATTGATTTCCATGTATTTATTTTTCCATAAGGGTTGATCTAAATGGTGATATTGTCAGTGAATTTTTCAACCAAATTATACATGACAGGCACGAGATTCTACAAGATATTCTAATTCTGAAGCTGCCAGACTAAAGATCGCCGATCATCTTACTTTTCCATATATGGAAGCACCGACTCATACAAATATAAAGAGTGACTCCCCGGAGTCGAAGAACATATAGTTCAAAACATATTTGACTGAAATGTTCGACATGTAGGCTGATATACTCGTCTTTCCGTATTCGTAGGTGATTGGCGGCCATATTGGCGTCCATGTTGGAGTTCCATTTATGACTGTACCTGATCATCATTAAAATAAATATATAAAGTGAATCCTGAAGAACATATAGCCTAGTTCAAACATTATTTGATTGAAATAAAAATCGATATTTATGCTAATATATCTGTTTGTATTTACTGGTGATTGGGCAAATCCTTTTCAGATTTTCAATCTAGACCAGTCCACGTTTCAAAATCTGTTGAAAACAATTATACACCACACAATTATCACGACCACGATTGAATTTGGCAACAAGACTATTAATTCGAACTTTTCAAATCAAATCTTTCCGTCCGTAATTGCCATCAACGCGGAAACCAAGGCTCCCTGCCTGTTAAACAGAGAACCCGGCGAATTTAATCAAGCGAAGAGAGACAAACGGTTTGGTGGTTTTGCTTATGTTAGTCAGGCTTGCGCGATTACGTGATTAAATCGAAAATCGTGATTATGTTTTAAATCGTGAATTTATATGATTAAAAATGAACTAATCGAATAATCGTGAACATCTTCTATTGCATAAAATATTTCAAAACCTAACTTTTAATCACTTTTTAATGTGATCGTTCATGAAGGATGACATTTTTCTTGGAAAATGACATTTCTCTTAGTGAATGTATGCCCATTTGCAGGGCAAGAGAAACTTATTTTTGAAAATGTGTGACTGAAATGGCTGGCTCGAGAATCGAGCCAGCCATTTCAGTCACACATTTTCAAAAATAAGTTTCTCTTGCCCTGCAAATGAACTTTTCTCAGCACCATTGCGGCTGTCGTTATTGATATTCACATCATATATGTGCTAGGCCGTTTAGCTTTCGTTATCACGTTTACATCTGTATTTGGTTTGCAACGAATGTTAGGTCATAGTTTATTTACATCGAAGTTTTGGTAATAGATCATCCTTACTCATAGCGGTAATATAATACACAAATCGTGCTGTTTTAATATAACCCTGAGGTATTACAACCGATCACATATAGGACGAATGGCGCGTTCTTCGCAGAATAATAATATTTGCCGGCGTGTATCTTCTTTCAGTAACATTAAAAAATGTAACCCTTGAAATTCCAGTGCCAGAATTTCAGAACGATTATAGGCCTACAGGAAATACTCTGACTATTTTGAAACTAATTTGACTGGAACCTGTTGTTGCCAGAGGAAGGAACAGATTATAGTCAAATTAGTTTCAAAATACTATGCAGGAAATACGCTGAATATTTTGAAACTAATTTTACTGAGATCTCAATTAGTTTCAAAATATTTAACTGACAAGGCATATTCATTTAGTCATAAATAATTTGTCGTTTCGAGTATGCAAGAGTTAATTGGCTTAGATGAATAATAATAACTCAATTACCAATTTCAAGTCGGGCCTACTTCTTCCTCATATTGCCCCAGGTGTGCGATCACTGGTCTTAAGGAACCGTCAGCTATTGGCCCAAAAGAAGGTGTCCGCAGGTTTGACTATTTTTCTGAATCTGTTTGACATGGTGACTTATAGAACAATTTGATTGAAATTTGCTGATTCCAAAAACTTATAATTAACCCTTTTAGCCCTTACAGAAAAATAACTACACCTTCCTTATGACTAAAGAAATAATCTTTTGAATTATTTGAAATTAGTTTGATTGGGTGCTGTTGCAAATTTTAAAGTATGCAATATATTTTTTGTTGTAGCCTATAGGGCCTAATGTTCAAACTGCGACACTGGAATTTTCATTGATTGAACGGTTAAACTGGTAGGCCATCGCAAATACATCCCCCGCAACACACTTTCAATAACTTTGACATGTTTGATCCTAACGCACAATGGACCTTTCCAGTTGTAGCTTTACCCCACCCACCTCTAGCTAAGCTCCACCCATACTTCATCGTGTTGGGATTGATCGATCCCCGAATGCCCTAACTATCAATTTCCTGAAAACTATACAGGTAAGGTGGTGAATATTTTGTGACCAATTTGACTGGGTTCTGTTGCTGCCTCAGCAACAGCGCCCAGTCAATTTAGTTTCAAATATTCAACAGAATAAATTGTAGACATACAATTCGTACAACAACGCATAGTCCGTCTTCAAATATGCGTTCGTGACGTACTTATCTACGTCATTCACGACGTCATAATGACGTCATTCATTATGATGTCATCATACACGTCACGTATTTGCTTATGCCGTCATATGATTGATGGATAAAGTGGAAAGGTTCATTGTACGAATAACTCGCGCTGCAAGTTTGGTTGAATTCCACCATACGCTGAGACACCGAGATGGACAGACAGAGGTCGCAATATCCCGGGCGTTTCCCCTTCAAAACGCGTGTGGGATAAATCTGCATACGTAGACCTAAAATGCTTCTAGATGGAATGTAATAGGTCTAACTACCATCCGAAGGATAATCTGCTAAATAATTTAGATGTGAGAATTTTACTAGATGCGCGTGTGTGTGTGTGTGTAGGTCTATATTCGAGCGTGGGCGGTGTGTGTGTGCCGGAATAGGTGTGGGGAAGGTCACGTGAGTTTACATTGTTGTCTGTCTTTTCCTTTACTCATGTGATTTGGGCGTCAAATTTTAGTATTATTATTACTACGAGTCATAAAAATGTAATGACGTCCCGACGTTGTCATAATTAGGATATGAGCCAGCGGTGGCTAAGTAGGCTACTATGGCCATACCGCCAGCCGTTTAACAGGCTTGTAACAGATAACGACTTTTAACAGGCCCATTGTCAACTTACGTACATACGATTAGTCATTGGGCTAAAATAGTATCCGTCGCTTGGATTTTATCACGAACCATAATTCATATTGGACGATTTCAAACACGGCTTACACTAAGGAGTATTTATTTTTGTTGCTATAGAAACCCTGTGAAAAGACAATTGTCGTCTCCTTGTACTGGCGAGCTGTGAAACATCTAGGGCACGTGTTGTGGTGGAACCATAGAGATATCTGCCTTTCACGGTGCTGTAACGAGGCTGCTGCTACTGAAACTGAGACCGAGAACACCCACTCGTCCGTCTAACCATCTTTTGCGACCGAAAGATGGCATTTTTAATAAAAGACAGGTGGTTTAATAGACCACCTGTCTTCAAGAACAACCATATGTTGGTCTGAAACTTAAACATACTTGTATTAGAAAGTTAAACTACATGTCTTTTATGATGTTCATGTATGGTGTTTGCTATAAGATGGTCGTTTTAAATCAAGTCTATAAATAAAATAGCACACCTGTGTTGAATAGAATTCATCACATCAATTAGTCATACTGGAAAATACGGACAGCGGATCTGTTTACCCGGATACCCGTTTGCTTATGAACGAGGACTCGGTTAACTATCGTTACTTGAATTGGACTATATAAACATACCATTCCCCAGAACATAGCCTGAGGGCAATTTCCATTAATATATTAATAGAGTCATCCTATTGGTCACTCAAGTATCTAACGTCATAATCAATTACGTCACTTCTTACCTGACGTCACAATCAAAATGACACAGCTTCATCATGAAAATCGAAAAGTCTATCGCTAAAGTGTACGAATTATATGTCTTTAATGATGAAGTTGCCAGTCAATAATCGCTTTGTTGAATATTTTGAAACTAATTTGACAGCGAGCTATTGCTGCCATAGGAAGCAACATCCCCAGTCCAATCAGTTTCAAAATTACTCAACAGCTTAGCAGTGGGCCTATAGCCATCTTGAAATTCAGATTCTGGGAAATAACCTTTGAAAGGCAGTTTCAAATAGATTCCAACGCGCGTAAAAAAGTGGGCGGGGATTAGCAACAAATGGGCAGGGCATAGCTATTAATGGATCCCCCTATTGACAAACATATCTGTCATCAGCATGCAATAATATTGTCACGCTTGGTATTTAAGTATTCCTGGCATTACCGTATATTCGCATTGGCGGGGAATCGGACCCACAACTGGTGACAGTGCCAAACATCATGTCCCACAAACGCTTCCACCAGACCAACGCCGCAAGACTGTGGCGTTGTTCTGGTTGAAGCGTTTGTGGGCTATGCCGCTAGGAGCTGTCGCCAGTTCGAACCCCCTCATCAACACTGTCACAGTTGTAATAGATGAATCAATGTTCTCAATCAATCATATGACAACATAGACAACTACGTCACACGGAGGTTGACGTCATAATCAATTAAGTCATGAATGATGCGAAATAGGCCGTCATAAACGCGTAATAGTCCATCAAGTTGTACGAATTGTACGGCTTTACTATTTATTAAACATTCTGTTGAATATTTTGAAGCTCATTTGACTGATTAGGCAGCAACACCTTATCTGTATAGTTTTCTGGAAATTGGGATTCAGAGAGTGCATGGATCGATTGATTCCAACACGGATAAAGCATGGGTCGAGCTTAGCTAGAGATGGATGGGGCATAGCTAAAACTGGCTAATACAGAGAGCTTCATTAATAAAGCAGTTGTTGTAAAATGACTCACAACAGCCACGAGGTCAAAATAATATTATGCCCCTGATTATATTAACGAATCTGGATGTATTTGTCACGTACCGAGATGACCGGATGAAAAGAACATCTGTGTTGTATTTGGTCCAAGCGTACAGTTCCCTGATCATATTAGCGTAAACGGCAATAGTGCAAACACAATCGTAGGCCTCATTAGAAGCGCATTTCTCCATCTTGGAAAATAGGTATGCCAATTCTGCAAATGGATGAATCCAAACTATCACTCAGGTATATAAATTACGTCGCATATAGGCTGACGTCACAATAAAAATGCATAATATATGCTGTAGCTAAGTCCCCATGAAGTCCGCAATGTTTACTATTGTATGTCTTTATACTTACTAAACATTGTGTTGAATATTTTGAAAAAAATTTGACTGGGCGCTGTTGCTGCCATATGCGGCTTAGCTAAGTACAGGTGGGGAAGAGCTAAAAGTGGATTAATCCATTACGCGGCAGCGCTATGAAAGAGCAATCGATTTCCCGCTACTACTGCGCATACTAGAGGATGCTCGCTAAAATTCTCCAAATTACCCTCGAGAACAAACTCCGGCTACTGATAGTTTCATCCAGCCAGTCCATATAGAGTCATTATTATGTGTAATGCATTATATGCACATTATATCGGCATCAACTCTCGATACATTCACAGCTAAACTAGGTGATTATTTGAGAGCTATCGTCATTGTGTTCTACGCTGAAGCGCGGGATATAAGGTAGACTGGGCACAATAGTAGAATAGAGACGAGGTAGATACAATTTGTGGAGGTAGATTGTGGACGGGATTTGAACTATTGGGGTGGGGAGGGGAGGGGGTGGGGGTGTGGGGGGGGGGGGGGGGGGTGGGTGTACCTAAAGAAGTATTTTTGGTATTTATGCTCGATATATGACATCTGGACGGGGTTCCTTATGACTTATGTTTTTGGTGCCCAACATATGACATAAGGAGAACAATGAGGGTATTCATATTGCCATTATTTTACTATTTATGTAATTAATGCTGCCGCTCCGCCCGGCTAAGGGGGATTTCCCAAATGACCTAATTTCGGTGTCAGTAAATATGATGTCAGGAAGGAAAAGGAGGGTATTCCCATAGGCAGGCTACCTCACAATTTTGTAGAGTTAGGCGTCAGATATTGAATGGACTGTTTGTTTCCAAAGCAATAGGCTTTCCCAAAGAGGGCAAATGATGAATGGGTAACAAGGGGGGTGGGGGTGTGTGTCAATCTCTCACTCTCCACCCCATATTTCTCCCACCTATAACGGGGGCCAGCTATAGAACAATGCAAATGCCTAATTATGAAACTGAATTGTTAAAACCACCCCTGAAAATAGAGTACATAGAGCACACCAAATTACAGCTTGAAAATCCAGCAGCTGGTCGCGTGGAGCAGTGCTCAGGCATGTTCAGACTTACAGAGGGAAAGGGAAGGTTAACATTACCATAAGAAAATTATGACACGCAGCACTGTTATAGAAGTTATTGGTTTGATTGGCGTCTATCGAGCCCCTGATTTTAGGTCCCATTCACGCAGTATCTAAGCTGGTTTTATTTCATTCTATTATTGGTAGCTTTCCCAATTTCACATTTGTACCCATTTATATTCCTGGGTGAAGGAGAGAGTCAACGAGGAGTGAAGGAGATTGGCTATGTTTTCCCTGATTGCTCGTTCGCCACTTGATTGCTTGACAGTCGAGCAGAATTTGAATCCCACCCAGCTGACTACCAGTCGACCATGCTAACAGCCCAGCCAATCGTCTCCTCTTCCCAGCACAGTGTTATAACAAATGTTCCAGCTGTAGAGCATCTTCAATTCTGATTGGTCGAGAGCTCTCGATGCCATGTCTGGTGCCATGGTAACATCAACGAAGCAGTCCAGAAAACAATTTGACTAGGGGCTATCCACCACAACAGATCCATGAAAGGGATGTTATGGTTTGGTTGTTGTGGCCAGGTGGACATAAGTGCAATCACCATGCATGCTCATGTGAGGTTACAGCGCGGCAGCACATACACAAGCAGCCGCATTGCACCTCTGTGTGAGTCATCTATTCTAGCCATCAACTTAACACTGGAGCCACCACATACATATCTCTTCGATTATAGTATCATCATCATCACTTAATGACTCTACTTAACAATGTGCTGTCATCACTGATTGGTTCTAATCAACACGATTATTATCATTCATTGATTCTACTCAGCACGATAATTGACATTCATTGATTCCTCACAGCACTGTCATTAATATTTATTTATTCCATCCATCACTGCCATTATCATGGATCGATTCCATCCAACACTGTCATTATCATTCATTGATTCCACCTAACACTGCCATTATCATTCATTGATTCCACCCAACACTGTCATTAACATTCATTGATTCCATCCAACACTGTCCTTATCATTCATTGATTCCACACAAGACTGTCATTATCATTCATTGATTCCACCCATCACTGTCACCATCGTGGATTGATTCCACCCAACACTGTCATTGTAGTGGATTGATTCCACACACCAGTGACATTATCATGATTTGAATCCACCCAACACTGATATTATCATTCATTGAATCCGCCCAACACTGTCATTATCATTCATTGATTCCACCCAGCATTGTCATTATCATGGATTGATTCCACCCAACACTGTCATTATCATTCATTAATTCCACCCAACACTGTCATTATCATTCATTGATTCCACCCAACACAGTCATTATCATTCAATGATTCCACCCAGCAATGCAATTATCATGGATTGACTCCACCAACACTGTCATTTTCATTCATTGATTCCAACCAACACTGTCATTATCATTCATTGATTCCACCCAACACTGTCATTGTCATTCATTGATTCCATCCAACACTGCCATTTTCATTCATTGATTCCACCCAACACTGCCATTATCATTTATTGATTCCACCCAACACTGCCATTATCATTCACCGATTCCACACAACACTGTCATTATCATTCATTGATTCCACCCAACACTGCCATTACCATTCATTGATTCCACCCAACACAGTCATTGATTCCCCCAACACGGTCCTTTATCATTCATTGACTCCAACCAACACTGTCATTATGATTCATTGATTCCATCCAACAGTGACATTATCATTCATCGATTCCATCCAACACTGTCATTATCATTCATTGATTCCACCAACACTGTTATTATCACTCATTGATTCCACCCAACACTGACATTTTCATGATTTAACTCCACCCAACACTGCCATTATCATTCATTGATTCCAACCAACACTGCCATTATCATTCCTTGACTCCACCCAACACTGCCATTATCATTCATTGATTCCACCCAATACAGTCATTATCATTCATTGATTCAACCCATCACTGTCACTATCGTGGATTGATTCCACCCAATATCATTCATTGATTCAACCCATCACTGTCACTATCGTGGATTGATTCCACCCAACACTGTCATTGCCATAGATTGCTTCTACCCATTACTGTCATTATCATTCATTGATCCCACCCAAGACTTATATTATCATTCATTGATTCTGCCCAACACTGTCATTATCATTCATTGATACCACCCAACACTGTCATTATCATTCATTGATTCCACCCAACACTGCCATTATCATTCATTGATTCCACCCAACACTGTCATTATCATTCATTGATTCCATCCAACACTGCCATCATCATTCATTGATTCGACCCGCGCTGTTATTATCATTCATTGATTCCACCCAGCACTGTCATTATCATTCATGGATTCCACCCAACACTGTCATTATCATTCATTGATTCCACACAACACTGACATTATCATTCATTGATTCCACACAACACTGACATTATCATTCATTGATTCCACACAACACTGACATTATCATTCATTGATTCCACACAACACTGTCATTATCATTCATTGATTCCACCCAACACTGTCATTGTCATTCATTTGTTTTCACCCAACACCGTCATCAGCGTGTTTATTAAATAGTAAAGACATACTACTCGTACAAGAACGCTTAGTACATCATCAATTAAACGTTCCTGACGGACTTAGCTACGTCATTCTGACGTAATTGATTATGACATCATCATACACTTCGCGTAATTGATTATGACGTCACATGATTGACTGGGAAACCGGAATCCTCCATTGTCGACCATGTATCATACTGATAAGACTTTGACCAAGATCCGAAAATTGTACATGCTTCTTAAAAGGACTTAATGGACCTTTCCAGAGTAATGACGTCATATGACGTCATAATCAGCTAAGCGGCGTGTAGGATGACGTCATAATCATTACGTCATAAATGATTCTATGTGGACCGTCTTTAACACTTAATACACGTTGTACAAATTGTATGTCTCTACTATTTACTAAACATGCTGTTGAGTATTTTGAAACCAATTTGACTGGGCACTGTTGCTGCCATAGCCAGCAACAGTCCCCAGTCACATTTATTTCAAAATATTCAACAGCTTATAATTACGTTGAAATTGGGATTCTGGGAATTCCGGATTCAAAGTATATAAGCCGATTCCACCACGCGTAAAACGTGGGTGAAGTTTATAGCTGGAAATTGGGGATTTGTGGCATCGTTAGAACTGGATCCATTTATTACCTCAGCTAGAAGCTGGTACTGCCTTAGGCAACAACAGCGTCCAGTCAAGTTAATGGCAAAATAACCAACCGTTTGACGCTGGCTTCTATTGAACATATTACCAATGTGTAAAATACTATGCGTTCCAGCTCGGGGTAACCCGCATCAATGCGCTCTTCTAACATCGGGACATATGATATCTATAGATATCGCGATTCTGTTCACTATCGGTATATTACGATTATTGCATACGGTAGGCTACTGGAGGGATCCGATATATGGCGTCATAATCAACTACGTCAAAATGTAGCTGACGTCACACTTTATCGATCTGTGTCATGAACATTGAAAAGTCCGCAGAGTGTACAAATTATTTGTCTGATAAATTTTCAATCGGAATACACATTCTGTTGACTATTTTGTGGCAGCACAAGACCTAGTCAAATTAGTTTCGAAATATTCAACAGAATGGGATTTTTTCAATTTGTAAATTTATCAAATAAAAGACAAACAATTCGTGCACTTGACGGCCTCTTCCATGTTCATGGCGGAGCTAAGATACGTCATGATCGTGACGGCAGATAATAGTGACGTAGTTGATTATGCGGTCAGATGCGAGTGTGGAAGATAGGATCCTTTCATTGTTGATTATTGTCCAGTATCGTTTGTGCCACCTACACTAGTAATACGTTTATGGATATCACCCATAATGTATGTGTCTGATAAGCTCCATTTGAATACATTCGCATCTAATGAAGAATCGCTTACAATATTCTTACTCGGTTAGAGTATCCGAGTACCCGTTTCCGATGTTATCGATTTTCCGGCAAAACGCGTTTTATTATCCGCTTCTGACCCAGATGAGTTTTATTTAGAAGGCTTGTTGTGTCGAGCTGTTGACAGTCGACGTTTTGTGTCCAAGCAGAGTTCGCGTCTCTCTTCAGTTCAACTACAGCTGTATTGAGTGTCAATTCCAAGGAAAGAAATTTTTGTTGGTGTTCGTGTTACATTAGGGATTTAATATTTAAGTAAATTGCGTTGGTCATTTTCTAGATTTCACGGAAAGATTATTTAGAAATCAGTGGATTTATTTCCAAGGGAGCGTTTGATTGAACAGGTAAGAGACGTTATAAGACACTCGATCAATATTACGAGGTCCAGTGTTAATATTTCCCAATAGATGTTAGAATGAAAATGAGGCGTGGTGAATTATAATTGTAGCCCTATGAACTCAATCTTAATGGACCTTTTCAAGTTTATCCATCCATCATATGCCGTCATAATCGACTACGTGACGTTGTGCTGCCATATGCAGCAACAGCACAGATTAAGCATATTTCTGTGTAAAATGCTTGACAATAATAAACACGAGCAAGCAAAGATGGTAAACCCTGCCATCTTGTCACATTTGTTTCAAGTTTGGGCTTTTCCTGTTTTTGTCTTAAGACCGCGACAAACGTTGCGGGTATCCTAGTGTATTGTCGAAACTTTCTTGTGTTCCAACTTCAGCCAAAACCCTGTAAATGGATCAGTCGTTACCGAGACACCAACCGATCCCTTGTTTGATCCGATCCGGATCCGGGTTTTTTTAATCGGGATTACGACAAACGTCTGGAAATACTCTCATACGGTACCGTCTTTCCTTTGTTAAAATGTGAGTTAAATTGGTTAAGTATTCTTAGATACAACACCGGACCCGCTCACATACATGTAGGCCTGCCGCCTAGGCCCAGGATGCGATACCATCATCCACGTACACGGCGAGGGTACCAGTAATTTAAAGTTGTTCTTAAAAAGTATAATATTCGAACTCTTTTTGTACCATTACTATTTCGTGACTAGAAACAAAGAGAATGGGGTAATAGAGGAATCCAGTTTTAGCTAAGCCCTACCCACGCTTCGCCCGTGTTGGGATCAATCGATCCCTGTACTCTCTGAATCTCAATATCCAGAAAACTGTACAGGTAAGCTGTTGGTCGCTGTGGATACCATTTCAGGCAATTATTTCTAAATTGTCTTCAGATGCAGTCGTTTAAAATGATTGGTAAATTTAACGATTTATAAGATCCATGGTAGTTTTGATAGATGGTAAATTGTTTAACCATTTAACACTCAATTTTGTTCAAGAAGATTTCAATTTGCTAATAGAAAATGTTAATTTGCAGACCAAGAGAAGACTGTTTTTGAGAATTTACCACTGGAATGACTGGGTCGGTTATTCCAGTGGTACATTTTCAAAATTAGTCATCTGTGGCGGATCCAGGGGGGCCGCGGAACTCTCGGGGGTGGGGTGGGGGTGGGGGTGGGGGTGGCAAGTGCCCCCACCCCCGCCCTGGCAGGGATGTTAATTTTTGTTACTTAGGCCCCTGCCTGCTGGTGGCGAAGTGAAACCTCAAGAGTTGACTCCCTTGAAATTGTGGGTGCTCCCCCAACACTCACCCACCCCCACCCCTCCCACCGGCAAATGAACTCCTGAATCCGCCCCCCCCCCCATCTCTTTGTCTACAAATGGGCATTTCTCCAGACCACTGCAGAAGCCGTTTTAGCTGATATGAGAGTTAAAAGGTTATAATGCTTGCGCAGCGTATTAGACCTATACGTCTATAGCGGCTTCATTACGCGAGTGAGCGAGCGGGTGGGAGAGTGCGCGTGTATGTGCACGCGCGCGGGCAGTGATCATATGGGATCAGTATTCAAATTAATCTAACGTCCGGTTGAGTTGTGGACAAGTTCACTCAAATCCACTTAATTTACACTCACGCAATGCTATACGTAGAGTGGGCAGAGGTTCGGGTTGTCGTCGGGATGGGTGGGCTTCGGGTGATCAGGTATTGCAGTCGATAGATGAACAAATTGAACGGGCAATGGCTATAACATCCATAGTCTACCAACACATACGCCACTTTAAATAGCCACACCCTTAAATCTTTCTTAAATATACATCGTATTTTTAAAATGCTTTCAACTCATATGATGGGGCTTAATTTCCAAAACACTCGAACGCTGTTATCCATAGTAATTTCGACTAAAAGGAATCTATCTAGATACAAAAACACATGTAATCTATTGAAGAGAGTTGGGTATTGGCAGCAACAACTTTCAATAAAATTGATTTCAGAAAGATCCATCACGCCATGCTTCCGGTTTATCCATCCATCATATGACGTTATAATGAACTATGTGACATGTAGGATGACGTCATAATCATTACATCATGAATGACTCGATTTAGTCCGTCTTGAATGCTTAATAGTCCGACACGTTGTACGAATTGTATGTCTGCTATTTAATAAACATTTTGAAACTAATTAGGCTGGGCGCTGTTGCTGCCATAGGCAGCAACAGCACCCAGTCAAATTAGTTTCAAAACTTTCAACAGCTTACATGTACAGTTTTCTGGAAATTGATAGACAGGGAGTTCAGGGATCGATCGATCCCAACACGAGAGAAGTGTGGGTGAAGCTTAGCTAGAAATAGTCAGGGCATAGTTAAAACTGGAAAGAGCCATTGAGATAATACTAATGATGAGAGTACGAGGGATAAGAAGTGGACCGGTGAACAGTACTTAAATCGTGCCACTCTTTCATGGCGTCAGTTTGAATTAGGTCTACTCACCCAACCAAAACGTGGACGAACCGGTTTTGAAAGAAAAAGCCCTGTTTAGTGTTGAATGCTTCATACAAAAGCGTATAGTATTGTTAACTTTTTGAATTCGAAAGGATGAATTGGAAAACAATTTATAATTGAAGAACTGTTATGTTGACTATTTTGAGAGTTATTTGTCCGCGAGTTGTTGCAACACAAGACGACAACGGGTTCCAACAACGAGTTCCTGACAAATTAATATCAAAATATTCAATAATTTACCTGTAGTTACCTTGAAATCGAGATTGTAGGAATGCAGAGTTCAAAGTGTTAATGGATGATTGGCGCTACTTACACCTCCGTCACATTGAAGAGGTTTTCTATGGGACATGCCTATGTAGTCAATTTAACGCGTAAGCTTATCTTCACACATTCTATAGCTTTCTCATTTGCTTGTTCTCATGGCCTTTAGAAGTCGAGAGAATGCCGGTCTTAGGTGATACATATATTCGTATAGAATCACGCTTGGTACGTGTATATGAACCATGTAAATACAGCGATGACAAGCGGTTTTATTACCCTGGCTCCGTAATGGGAATAGGGTGTTGTATTCGTATCCGTCCATCCGTCCATCCGTCCACCCATCCGCCTGCTTGTGTGTCCCGAAGCTACATAAAAAAACCTGATTTCGATTTGGCTCAAACTTTAATTCAATAAAGGGTATTGCCGTGGAGGAGGATCTCCAGACTTTGGCTCTGATCCGGAACAAAATCCCGGATCCGGACCAGATTAAACAGGATCTATGGATATCTCCGGTACTACTGGTCTCATTTGACTCAAATCTGAACACAACGGAGAATGTCACCGTACACTAGGCTTCCAGAACTCTGCTAGTGATCACAAAAATCTGAAAAATCCGGAAAAGTTTACAATGTGACAAAGGCCGATTGGCGAGGGTCTGCAATCCCTGATTGCTGTTGTTAATGATTTTGCTTATATCCATCTTAAAGAACCAAGATTTTGTGCACCAAAAAGGAGATGTCCCTTATCGACACGTTTGACCATTCAATAGAGACACACACGTTGTCATGTTGTGACTAAGCTTATTCTGGAATCGGAGCGGTAATGAAAGATGTATGTTCACGCCTGCGCCAATCGTTGGTTGATACAAAATTTCCAGGATCGGCTCCGAGAATCCTGAGTCTGCACCACCACCTCAACAATCATACCAAGAGAGGTGGTGGATCAGCGAAAAAATATGACAGTTACGTGGACTCGGTTGACCATTGCCGCCCTTGTGAAGTCTAGCTCCACAGAGTCTAGATTCAATCAGTAGTCGTCACTCATTTTTTCTCCTAATGCACCCTAACATTTTAGGCTAACTTACCCGATGCACTTTACACATTTTAACGTGTGCTTCGTCATTCTTAACTTACAGGTGGCCTTATGACTTCCGGCGTTGTCGCCCAAACTATGCTGGATCTTCACTAGGTTTAATAGTCCGTGGGCTGGAGGGGCCCACCTGGATACCCCCCCCCCCCACCCAACCCACTAATTGACGAAACTATATTTTTCTAACAGCTCTCGATGTCCTCTTTAAGATTATGTATGTTACCATGTGATAAACTGGGACACAATATGGTTTTAGAGTTAATACCCACAGTGAAGCAGACCATATTAAGGGGTAGGGATATAACAAATTGACATGTCTTTTGATAGAATCGTTGTAGATTGGTGATCGACCACTCAAAATGTTGCTTATAGTATCGTCTACGATTGCATAAGGTTTACTTGCAAATCAGTTTCATAATGAGGTCAGCAAACGTCAAAAGGGCACAAATCTTAGCCACAGCTTAAAACCTAGCAGCTGCATGTTGATATCACTGACCAAGCACCGGTAAAGGAACATTCTAGTCTTAACAGCTTAGGATTGATTAAAAGGCACCATTTGACAAATATAATGAGTAAAAGTTTACTCATTTGATAGAATATTGTTACTATGGCAACTGACAGTATAGCCAATTTGTTTAGAATCGATGAAAAATGCAATCATTGTAAACTAAACTTGAAATGAGCATACCATCGAATCGAAATTGTGTAAAGTAATTGCTTTACACATAGATGGATTTTATATGCAAATCAAGCAGCAAATACGGCACCAGGAATAAAAAATCAAAGAAGTAAGATGTAATTAGAAAGCATTTGAATCATTAGGTTTTTTGGAACAGACGGTCTGGAGTAAATTTCTAAAATGTACATCGAAGTAAAATTTAAATACATTTTCAACATTACCAATTATATACACGCTTTTCAACTAAATGACAAATGTTATGATAACCTAAACAACGTGTATAACTAATTTCTTAGTTTCACAAAGTGTCTAAAAGGAAAGCAAATGTTGAAAAGGCACATTGTGGCTAAGACAATATCTGTATTATCCATGTTAATGATACCGAGTCGGCAAACTTGATCCATTTCCCCGATATGTCAACTTTTGATATCCATACCCCATTTCTTCACTGTGGGTATTAACTCTAATATAACTCATCAAAAACCATATTGAGTCCAAGTTTATCACATGTTAACATATATAATCTTAGAGGACATCGAAAGCTGTTAGAAAAATATAGTTTCGTCAATTATTGGGTGTGGGGTATCTAGGTGGGCCCATACAGCCCACGAACTATAATGTGTACATTTTACTCTTTCCATTTCCACGATCATATCCGCACATTTTATCTAGCATGCCTTTGAATATAGAGCCTGGCGATCACGGTTACTCCACTAAGTCTAATAGCTTGCAACACATGATACGGCAGGTTGCTAGGCCGGTACTGAACCAATACCCGGCCGTTCAGCCCATTATTTGTCCATGGGCCGGTCCAGTCATCTGCGTTATCAATGGAGTACAGGACTACATGGGCATAAGAACCAATGAAGGGATCGAATGCTGCATATTCCATATTTTCTACTCGCAATTTCAACTAGGTATTTGCCAATAAGAGTCTGACTAATCGTAGTTCGTCGTCATTATAGCCACCTTGGTGTAGTATTTCCAGAATCTTTGATTATTTGATGGTATCAAAGGCGTATAACATGTTGATCCCCATCTTGTGAATGTCCCCGTACTTGGACATGAGTACTGACACGTGAGTTTACTGTCCGAATACAATGTATGCAGAACTGCGTTCTCGTTTAAAGCCGCTCTGGTAGGCTCCAATGAAACTCTCAATCTTCTCTCAGATGTGACACTGCGTCATATTGGACACACTCTTCCAGATGTACTGTAGGCTGCAGGTCTGCTGGTGGTACATGATGCTTCTTGCGTTTGGATGGCGTAATTAGGATACCTTGGCCAACGGCGTGGGTGGTAAGGAGTTGCAGGAAGGCAGACTTTATTACGTTCATGATTGCTTTGGAAATACTATTACCTACATACTTAGAGTTCATTGCCGATACACGCGACCTGTCTATTACTGATGCTGTATATAACAGCTAGACAGCTCCAAAGACAGTCCTAGATAAGATTGATACATCTCACCACATACACACCTTTGTACATAACACAACATCGCTGGCCTACAGTCTAATCACCAACGACTCACAATATATGCATTACAGTACCACTCACAGCGATGGTCGGACAATGAAAATGGTCTATATTTGGCTATGTTCTGTTAATGCCACAGGGCACTCCGCGCAATCAGCCCTGTTGCCAACATCTACAAATCTCATAGAGGGCAGCACCGTACAAACCTACTAAGTGTACTATGCACTGATCTAAAAGAAGCCGTACTGGAATCTGAGGGAGCTAAGGCGTATGGACTCTCGCTGAAGACAGTACATTGTGGCGAAAACGACTGATTGCAGTTGCATGGTGTTTTCAAGCTACTGCACCGGCAGAACACAGTGCGCGTGCGCACAAAGCAGATCTCTACGGATCACAGCGCAGTGAACTGCATGCGTAAAATACTAACAATAGAGCTTGATCGTTTCTGCAGTCTTGTCTAGATTGTGTTTTTGAATATCGCCCAGCACGGCTGTCAAAGCTACTGATTAACGGCGATCCAAACCTGTGGTTACATGGAA
This sequence comes from Chaetoderma sp. LZ-2023a, assembly GCA_034401795.1. NCBI lineage: Eukaryota > Metazoa > Mollusca > Caudofoveata > Chaetodermatida > Chaetodermatidae > Chaetoderma > Chaetoderma sp. LZ-2023a. The sequence goes on along the minus strand of CM067375.1, from coordinate 43,365,221 downwards.
TCAAATCAACAAGTTTATCATACCCACAGGGTTTGTTTATTGTGCTTTTGCTCAACCTCTGCACATAAATCGTTCGCACAATTTTACGAGGCGGTTTGTTACCTACCAAGCAATCATGCCGATATCGCCACATCGGTGGTGACGAATTTCGTGATGCTCATGTCCCGAACTTGAGATTTGAGTGGGTGCCAAAATATGAGAGTTTTCAAGATTGAATTGCGGTGCTGCCAAAAGATTATCATAATGGTCAGGCGAGGCTTGTACATCACTGTATTTTTGCTGAAGAACATGTCATTGTCTGGTACTTATGAAAGGTGGTGGGTTCCATTGCTTCAGTCTTTCCTGACATGCCTGTGGCTGTTTATTCTTTCGCGGCGAGGTATACCAGGAGTGAGTTCAGAAAGGCGAAGAATGTTCTGTGAACGGTTGCGTTCGTCGTGCGACTGTGTTCAATAATGCGTCGTCTACATGACAAAACTGATGTATATGGTGAGTGTACGACACATTATTGAACACTGTTACGTGGCGGCGAATGTTTTTCGCGCTCCTGAACGGGGTCCCTGGTATGTGTAAAACGGCTGACTTAATTCTTCGGACCTATACCTAGGCCCCTATCTGTCTGGCATTATGTTACTTATTATAGGCAAAGACACGTATTTATAGCGAAGATTAAATCGTTGTATGATTCAAACATTGTATTAAATACTATTTATATTATACATTAAGACCACTTCATGGATCGCAACGCATTAATGTAGGAATCCAGTTTTAGCTATGCCACGCCATCTCTAGCTAAACTCCGCCCGAACCTAGCCCGTATTGGGATCGATCGATCCCTGAACTCCCTGACAATCAATTTCCAGAAAACTATACTGGTAAGCTGTTGAATATTTTGAAACTAATATCACTAGGTACTGTTGCTGCCTATGGCAGCAAGCCCAGTCAAATTACGTTCAAAATATTCAACCAAAATGGATGAATCAAATCTGTCACTCAAGTATTGACATCATAATCAATGACAATTCTGTAGGGAGCGGGCAAAAGTAGGTTGCCAGAACTTGTGCCCAATCTCATTGTACAGATGTTACAGTAAAATATGTTTTAAAAATATAACAAGAACATTTTCGCAGAAACATGGTGTGGCGGGCTATTAATGTACAGGTAAAAGCGCAGTTTAAACCTGTAGCACCCCGCGGCTGACCCCAAAATCCCGGCTCCTGCAGTGGTATTGAGATGTGTCTTTTTAAAAAATTTCCCGCTGGAATCTCTGTGGTCAGTACCAGAGCAAGTCATTCCAGTGGTAACATTTCAAGAATAGTCTTCTGTTAGTCTGCAAAAGGCATGCTATTGTCTATGAGAACATTTGCTTGAATAGACTTGAGTGTTAAAGGCAATACAAAGAGTCAGACAAAATTACACATGACTCAGTGAGAATAGCCTAACAACCAGGAACTATGGCCGTGCCCTCTAGCGGTTATAACAGCGTTAACTCTGTATTTCAACGCTCGGAACAGGAACTTGAAGAGATTACATTGATAATGTAGCTTTGAATAGATAACGATAGCAATACTGTGCGAGTGGAGCGTGACATAATGGACGCCAGGAACGCACTAACATACGCATGCGCTTAAAGAATATGTGTATATGCGACATTCTTGGAACGCTGTACTCCAATCCGCTCACAGATTCAAACGGTACTATAATACAGGGAACTGATTTCCACAATGGAGGAATCCATTTTGGCTATGCCAAGCCCATCTCTAGCTAAGTTCCACCCACACTTTGCCCGTGTTGGGATCAATCATCCCGGCACCCTCTGAATCTCAATTTCCAGAAAACTATACAGGTTAGCTGTTGAATATCTTGAAACTAATTTGACTGGTTGCTGTTGCTGCCTATGGCAGCAAAAGCACCCATTCAAATTAGTTTCGAAATATTCGACAGAATGTTTATTAAATAGTAAAGCCATATAATTCGTACAACGTGTCGGACTATTAAGCGTTTAAGACGGACTAAATCGAGGCATTTATGCTGTAATTGATTATGACGACATCCTACACGTCACGTATAGTTGATTATGAGGCCATATGACGTCATATGATGAACGGATAAAGTGGAAATGATCATTAGTACAGCCGCGCCAGTCGTCATCGTCGCCATCCTGAATGGGGATCATGTAACGATACCGCATTTTTATATGCTCTGCTTCTACTGGGCACACGCACGCACGCACGCACGCACGCACGCACGCACGCACGCACGCACGCACGCACGCACGCACGCACGCACGCACGCACGCACGCACGCACGCACGCACGCACGCACGCACGCACGCACGCACGCTCGCTCGCACGCACGCACGCACATGCACGTACGAACGTACGTATGCACGCACTCATATACGCACGCAATTAATTTTTTAATTGTTGCTAAAGTCACGTACACGGATATATTTGAGATGGCAGTTTCTTTCTTATATTACAATGACATACCGCTATGCTCAACTGATTTCTCAATACTCGTTCGGGATATAGCTTACATCGTATACCTTGGTTAACAGGTGAAGGATAGATGGCTGTACAATGTACATTCGAAGCTGCACGCAACGGTGGGCCTATATACTACTTTAAGTATCAGACTATATAAAGTAAGAGGAGCTGTAACTATAATACGATAACCGAGCCAGTCATTTCAGTGGTAAATTTTCAAAACTAGTCTTCTCTTGGTCTGCAAATAGACATTTTCAATGAGAAACATGAAATTTTCTTGAACAAATTAGAGGGTTAAATGGCAGAATCGGCATAGGGCGGAGTCAGAGAACACGGACTATTTTAACCCTGGTTACGTATACTCACCTAGGTACGGGTCGCAGCCCCTGATCTAGACGGCTATACTACATTTACCTGTAAATTGCTAGAATCTGTCAAGTGCTTCCGGCTATATAAATCTTTATTTTTATTATTATTATTTTTTTTAATCTTTATGTGTTTTACTCAGAGTTTTATGAAGATTTCTTCTTGCATATATGGCAAGTACTCCGATAAACGGTGCAGTTTATGCTGTTCGGAGTCGAAATATCCAGACGGTTGTATATCATTATTTCCAGTAAAAAGGGGCTAATTTAAATTTTTTTTTTAAAACGATGTATGCGATGATACACATTCATTGTATGCCTCTTTAATGCACTAGTATTGTGATATATGGATGGTAGTTTCAAGTGAGGTCCTGAAAATGATGAAAAGATGTCTCGCGCAATACTCATTTTAGAATTTCTTGGTCATAATAAGTGCCCGTATATAGAAAAAGTAAATGATAGTATTGCTACACTATAAGCAGTTTATACACGTAAATCACTTTTCCATAGTATCCACCTATCACCTGACGTCATATGACGTCATAATCAGCTAAGCGCCGTGTAGGATGACGCCATAATAATGACGTCATAAATGATTCTACTTAGGCCATCTTTAACTCTTAATAGTCCGATACGTTGTACGAATTGTATGTCTCTACTATTTAATAAACATTGGTAACAACAGTACCCAGTCAAATTAGTTTCAAAATATTCAACAGCTGACAAGTATAGTTGTCTGGAAATTGATTATCAGGGAGTTAGTTCAGTGATCGATCGATCCCAACACGAGCGAGGTGTAGGTGGAGCTTAGCTAGAGATGGCTAAGATTGGAAAGGTCCATTCTCCTTCGATCAATACTTACTATTACATCACTCATTGATAATAGAGCTACCCTGAAGCTGTGTTCTCGGAATCTAGATTTAGAAAGCTTTACCGGCTCCTGGAACCGGGTACCCGGTTCCCAACAACCGGCTAGCCGCCTGCAAGAGACACATATTCTTGTTTGCATAGCAACAAGAGCATACATGCTTTTTGTCTTGGAGAAATCTTAGAGCTTTCTTTGTTTCTCCCTATGCTTTTTGGTGTTTCTTATTACTGGATTACTGGATGTATTATGGAAGGAGCTACTGAACCTCAGGTCGTATTTTTTCATTATTTTTAGTTATATGGAGACGTATGTCTCTAAAATTTTGTGAACTGGACGTGTGGTTTCAACGAAATATGCCAGCTAAGATCGCCTCCTTTAATCCCAACGGCAATCGGGCAGTAATATGAAACTAGGCGTCTGTTTACGGATTTTTAACACTAAAATCGACTTACGTCGTCCAACCGTATGGTCAGAGCGGGTGACGGCACACCCTTTTATTTCTCGGATTATTTGGTGAAGGAAATGTTTAATTAATTCGCGCATCCTGTTCTTCGTAGCTGCGTGCGTTTTGTGCCAGAAACTTTAGAATTATGTCAGGTTTTGCGTGTAATCACGATCTGTTTGCATTGATCGATGATTTCAAAATTCTTGAATAAGATGTGTGTTCTGCGGCTTTACCGTGTTCTACAGCAGTAGTGTTAATTCATTTTGTTGTTCCTTCTCGTATCGTTTGGCGTTCGTTTGAGTAGTATAATTTTGAAATTAAATCTTAAATATACAGCGAATGTATCCGAGACGGCTCCTCGTTCCGTTTTATGCATCCTGCAGGATCAATTTATGGGTGTATTATTGGCCAGCTCTCGTTCTTGTCGCCAGCTTACGCGATCTTTGTTGTAACGTTGCGGGTGTTGGGTGCCGGAGGTTTAACTTATATTTTATTGTCAAAATATGTTAAAGTTATTTGTCTGCCTTCCATTCCTGTTTTCGTTCTGCTTGCGTATATAGGTTTTGTGCTTGTTTTCAGGCCAAGCCTACCCCGCCATCATGTCCTGAGTGTCATAAAATCGTGAAGGTCGCATTCAAGGACCATGTCTGTTATCGGTGTGCCAAGTGTAACGTTGACGATAGGTGTAGTGTCTGTGCAGTGTGGCCCGTCGAATTGTTGGTCAAGTTCCTTGCCCAGAAGGACTTGGCATGGTCTGATGTGGGGTCAGGCGGACCAAAAAGAAAGCGAGGAGCATTTGTTTCGGCCCCTGGGGGCGCTCCTCATCTGAAGTAGGAGGGTTCGGAGATGGCACCCCCGGCGTGGTTTGGGCCGCTATGCAAGGCTTCTTGCATAGCATCCTACCAACGCTGGTGTCGTCTCTGATACCAAAGACTGGTGAAACCTCGCCATGTCCGGTACGGACCCTGTCCTTGGACAGGGTTCTGGACTGGTTACCGAGGGGCCCATCTTGTATGGCCCCCTGGTGGTCCCGTCGGGCTCTGGCCTGGTGGGTACTGCTTCTCTGTGGCCACCTCTGGGTGGTCCAGTAGCGGTAGCTGGTCCGTCGGAAATGGGAGCCATTCGCCAGGACGGCTCCAGTATCTTCGTCCAGTGACGACTCGGGGTCTGAGGATGAGGAGGCCGAAGAGGAGAGGCTGTTGCTGCCTGGGATACCATGTGTGGAGCAAATGGAGGTCGATTTTGTCCTGGACGGAACCGCCCTCCATCTGTCTGGCTTGGTGCAAGCCATGGCAGCCGCTCCGCCCGTGGTCGAGGCCACACCAGTACCGGGCACCCAAAAGATGCATATTTCCACATGCCACCAACCAACACGGTGACTGGTGTGGCTGGCCAGGCTTGGTACTCACCTATCTCGCCTGGTCCTGAAGCCACACACGGGGTGCTGTTGGTGCCCGTGTATGGCCATGTTTCCATAACCAATACGGGTCTGCACGGTTTTCAGTGCGGGCCTACTCCATGGAACAGTATGGGTTGTGGCGGAACCATGCAGTACTGGTGTTGCTGGCTTTCCAGCAGTGGCTCCTTGGCGGGAGGCCGCTGCTGGTAGATCCATCAACGGGTGATGTGTTCACGGGTGTGTCTTCCTCGGAGGTGGACTTGTTCGATGCTCTGGCTTGGCTAGCCAGGGTGGACACTTCCATGGTCTCGGCCACGACCAAGGAAGACATGCCCCATCCATTGGTTGCATCGATTCGGACAGGGGTCTTGCCCACGGCTCCGATTCAATCCATTGGACTGGATCCAAAGTTCAAGGAGTTGCTTGAGGCTATTTATGTCAAGCAACTCACGACCAGGAGCCAGCTCCCTGCGGCCTCTAGAGAGGTGCGGGAAAGGTCCCATATCCCCAGGGGGGGGGGAGTACGAGTGGGATGGTGTGGTCCCAACCATCACTGAGGATGACCGTTGGGTTCTTGGCGTCCAGAGTGCAGGAGCGGGTGGTCCCGCTCAGGCATTTGTGGACAAGAGCCAAGCACACAATGAAGAAGTCCTGTCCCTTTGCGATGAGGGAGTGAGGGCAGCTATGAATGCTGTCAATCACTCATATCGCTTGTTTCAGTCGGTGTGGGCTGAAACTGGGGCAGGCCACCCTGTGTCACCTGCTGCGCTTTCGTGTGTCAACGACAGCCTTGTGCTGTCGATGGATGCATTGGCCAAGGTGCAAGCACGAGTGACCAAGTCCAGGAGGCAGAGGGTCCTTGACCATATGCGTCCCGCTATGGCTGTCAGGAAGCGTTTGCTTGGAACGCCCCTGAACGGCCCTAGAATCTTTGGTGGCGAAATGCAGGCTATCCTAGAGGACATGGCCAACATCGTGCAAAGTTGGTTAGCGGTCGGTTAGTGGTTAATCTTCAGCTAGAGCTACTGTGTCAGGCGGTGTTGTGAAACCGCTAACTGCTCAACCTTTCTCCAAGAAGCATAAGGGCAAGGTGAAAGCCAAACCAACTCCTGCTCTTGCTGGGCCTTCTCAGCCACCTGCGGCTAAGGAAAGGAAGGTTGTGGAGGCTCCTTCCCACCATAGTGGTGGCCCTGATCGCACGAGAGGCGGGAAGAGCAAGGACAAATGGAAGTCCTCCAAGGGCGGAAAGAAGGGAGCAGATCGTACCTGAGGGTATGGTAGCTCCCTCCGTATCCTTCTGGACCGCGCCTGTGTGACAGTAATAGCGGTGCCAGTTAGACCAGTCAAGCCAAGACCAAAATGGTTCTCTCTCTCTCTCGTTAAGAGGGGGTGTGGGGGCGGGCGGATCGCGAGCCAGACACCTATAGTGGGTGGAAGGCTCAGGCGTTTCCTTGAGGCTTGGCGAGGTGTGACGTCAGACAGTCTGATCCGGGGATGGACATCCCAGGGGTACATGCCAGAGTAGTCGGATTTCTCACCACAAAATCTGTCTTTGGCACCTGTCTGGACTCCCGTACCAAGGGAGACAGACACGATAGAAGCCATTCAAAGCGAAGTGTCAGGTTTGCTTCTGAAGGGAGCAATAAAACCAGCAAACAGGGCACTCCAGGCTTCTACTCAAACATGTTCCTTGTCCCCAAGAGCACCGGGGGGGGGGGGGGGGGCGAGACCCGTACTCAATCTCAGGCCATTGAATTGGTTTATCCATATGCCTCAGTTCCAGATGGAAACTCTGAGATCGGTAATGGCAGGATTGAGGAAAGGAATGTGGTGTGTGTCAATCGATCTGAAAGATTCATATTTCCACATTCCAATGAACATAGGCTGTCACAGGTTTATGAGATTCACGTTTCAGAATCAGGTATGGAAGTTTGTAGTCCTCCCATTCGGCCTGTCGACAGCCCCAAGGGTTTTCACTGGAGTGGTCCTAGCGGTGACAGCATTTCTCAGAAGAGAGAACGTGGCACTTCACACCTACATAGACGATTGGCTTGCCAAGGTGGACACGCCCGCCAGGTTAGGAGTGGATACTGCGCTGACTCTGAAATTGCTTTCAAATCTAGGCTGGATAGTCAACAGGGAGAAATCCGAGTTGATGTCCACTCAGCACTTCGTTTATTTGGAGATGCGATTCGATCTCGAGGAAGGCAGGGTTTACCCGTCGGATCCCAGAGTGGGAAACCACATTCAAGCGAGGAGGTTTCTTCAGATGCTGGGCATGATGGTCTCCATGGAGCAGGTAATCCTGTACGCTGCTCTAATGCGAAGACCTATCCAGTTCTATCTGATGTCTCTGTGGAAGCAGAGAACAAAACCCCTGTCAAAGCTGGTACCAGTTTTGGAGCCAATAATGTCACATATTGTATGGCGGAAGGTGCGTCAGAATCTCCTAGTAGGAGTTTCGCGTCACCTGCCCAAGCCCAGCTGTCTGTGTACACCGATGCATCGCTGGAGGGGTGGGCGCCTGCTTGGGAGAACACCAGGTTTCGGGCACATGGACTCTCCAAGAGAGTCAGCTGCATATCAATCTGTTGGAAATGATGGTAGTAGAACTGGAATTGGAAAAGTTTCTTCCAGAAGTCAGGGGCAAGGTGATATTGATACGGTCGGACAATTCGACAGTAGTATCATACATAAAGCGCCATGGCGGGACCAGGCCACCCACACCGTGTATGAAGGTGTGGCACTTGATTCAATGGTGCAGGAATTACTCAGTTGTTTTGAAAGAAGCTTACATTCCTGGGCGATTGAACATTCTGGCGAAGCTTTGTCTCACATACAGAGGATTCTGTCAACAGAATGGTCTCTCAACCCTCCAGTTCCACAAAAGATCTTCGAGCATTGAGGCAACTCAAACGTGGACTTCTTCGCCACAAAGGAAAATGCTCAAATTATGACTTATGTATCGCCGATTCCAGCTCCAGATGCCGTCGATACAGACGCTCTGGCAATAAGCTGGAGAGGGATGCATGCTTACACGTATCTGCCCACCATTCTTCTGCCGAAGATTTTGGTGAAGATCAGGGAGGGGCTGTGTCTGCTAATAGCACCATTTTGGCCTAGCAGGGCGTGGTTCACGGATCTCCTGGATCTTCTGGTGGACAAGCCAGTGCAGCTGCCCAAGATTCTGAACATAATCTCCCAGACTAAGGGCCACTTCCTACACGAGCAGCCCGAGATGTCAAATTGGCTGTGTGGATGTTATCAAACAACGTTCCACGTCGGAGGGCTTTTCTCAACATGCTGTGAGTTCCATTGTAGCCGCGAGAAGGAGGTCAACCTTCAAGTCATATAACCACAAGGTTAACAAATTTGCAGAGTGGTGTGAAGGAAAGGGTATTGATCCCTTTCAATCCACTATTCAGCAAATAGCAGACTCTGTGAGCTGTTCTTTACAGGACTGGCTCCTGTCACAATTGCTGGATTCAAGTCAGCTTTGGCATCAGTTATCCCTTGTTTAGCCAACAGGGATAGGCCAGAGGTGGCCCACTTGAATGTGATGGTGAAGTGAATGAGCAATCTCCGACCGAGACAACCGGTAGTCATTCCAGCCTGGAGTCTATCTTTGGTGTTTAATGTACTGGCCAAGCACCCTGTCGAACCTTTGGGTTCGGCTAGTCTAAAGCATCTGACTCTAAAGGCAGTTTTTCTATTGGCAGCTTCCTCAGCAAGAAAGCGCAGTGAGATCCATGCGCCTTCAGCATAGACGGACCGATTTATTGTCTCCGGGCTGCGACTGCTGCCAAGAGCAGAATTTATGTCAAAGAATCAATCTTTGAAATATCCCGGCAAACCGATCATTATACCAAAGCTAACTAGGTTTGATCGTGATGCCTGTGCCTGGTGTCCAGTCCGTGCTGTGACCAAGTACAAAAAGTGGACGGACTCGCTACGGTCAAATGATAGACATCTGTGGATCTGCCATAAGAAGCCATATGACGCCACATCCATGGATACTATCTCCAATTGGGTAGTCGAATACATTTAGACTACCCACGAGATTGCGACTGGGCACCAGGTGCAATGTGCTAAGGCTCACGATGTTAGAGGAATAGCCGCCTCGACCACCATATTCAATGGTGTCCCATTGGAGGATATCATGGCCATTGCACAATCACACTGAGTCCTCTTTCATGGATTACTATATGAGGGATATGTCAGACTCCGCCGATCCACTTGCTTTAGCTGTTTTGAAACGATTATCTAGTGGCCACACTTCTCATCTCCTTTTGATAACTTTGTAAAGCAAAAGTAGTAAGAATAGACATGGTCAAGCGAGAGAAATTCAACCGTATGGGACACGTTTGGTCGAAGGTGTGTTGGGTGATGGCTCCACGTCTGAAATCCATTTATTCATGAGGTAATTCAAGTTTGACAGTTTTTTGTATTATGTTCATATATCATGATCATTCATTTTATATATTCATAGTCATTCCCAGGCTTATATGTGTCAAGAGCTGTTAACCCTCTTTACACATTTGTGTTTTCAGGCGAGATGCATGCTCGTGAGTTCTATCCCTTTTTTGGGAGAAAGGGAGGAGGGAGCGGTGATGCGAATGTGATTCGGTCCCAAAACTTGTCTGCCCTTTTAGGTCTCCGTGTGTCAAGTTTAGGTCTAAGTTCTTTCTCCAGGGGCAAAAGAGGCTTTGTATGGCTTGCCCCTTCCCACCAGGTTAACGATTAAATCTTGTGTCATCAATGAGTAATTTAATGGTAAGTATTGGTCGAAGGAGAATGAAGGACATTTCAATTTCCCTTTCTTCGAGATCTAACAATACTTACCATTACATTACGGACCCTGCCTCCCAGGCCACGGAGGCAAGCCATGGGTTAGTCTCTTTTTTGGTAGCTATGCAAACAATATGAGTGTCTCTGGCAGGCGGGTACCCCTTTGTTGGGAACCGGGTACCCGGTCCCAGGAGCCGGTAAAGCTTTCTAAATCTAGATTCCTAGAGCACAGCTTCAGGGTGGCTGTATTAACAATGAGCAATGTAATGGTAAGTATTGTTAGATCTCGGAGAAAGGGAAATTGAAATTTCCTTCATTCCGTATATAAAACTTATATGCACAACAGCTAGTGAATCTTCTTGGTGAGTTAACACATTTATACCATCAATATAACTGCCAACTGTTTGGTCTCTAGACAGTATACAATAAAACGCAATCAAAGTCGGCTATTATCTCATGGCTTACAGACAACGCACAGGCTGACAGACACAAAAGATGGATTTAGCATCATTTAGGCCTAATCATTAGAGAAATACCGATTTGACAACTTTTGCATAATATTCACCTAGGAGTTAGATTTTCTCAAAATCTTACCAGTTTGTTACAACATATTTTCGCAATGCACACCAGTTAACATACACCTACAATGTGGTGGGGGCAGGACCGCAGCGGCGGGGGAGGCTGTCAACTATATTTGGGTTGTCAACTTACTGAAAATATGCTACGGTGACTACAGACCGACCAGAGATTATGGGCACTCCGATATACCTGTGTTATCTCTGATTAATAGTATTTCTTCCGGATCCGTTGGGTAGTCCAAATCTATGGGACTATCCGATCTTATGCCAAGATTTGAGTCAAATCGGGAAAGTAGTTTTCAAGAAAGAGCCCGGAAAGATGACAAGATTATATCTTTTACCGTATTTTCATAGGTTGTATCTAATGGCCCTTTCCATCTTTTGCTATGCCCGCCAATCTCTAGATAAGCTCCACCCACACGTCGCGGTGTTGGGGTTGATCGATCCATGAGTGCTCTGACTATTAATATCCTGAAAACTATGCAGTTAAGCTGGTGAATATTTTGTAACTAGGTTTACTTGGTGCTGTTGCTTTCTATGGCAGCAACAGCGCCCAGTCAAATCAGTTTCAAAATGTTCAACAGAATATTTATTAAATAGTAAAGACATACAATTCGCACAACAAAGCATAGTCCGTTTTCAAATATGCGTTCGTACGTACTTATCTACGTCATTCATGACGTCATTCATTATGATGTCATTCTACACGTCGCGTAGTTGATTATGACGTCATAGGATGGGTTGATAACGTGGAAAGGTCTATTACAGCACAGCTCTCTGAGCGGTCCGAGGAGATTGGAAGTTGCCAGTGTATTGAAATGTTGCCCTGCAACGGGTCGAGATTCCCAGCAATGAACCGCAATATTAGGTACCTGTAAATAAGCCAGAGACCTATGAATGTATATTAATAGGTATAGGTCCATCCATGTGTATGCCTACATTGAGCATTGCTACACAATCACAACGTGAATATAGTATAGGCACCTACTGACATACATAACGCAGGCCTGTGTAAATACCTTGAAATTACTTGGTGTTAGCTGAAAGTTGGCCTAAATTTTAAATTCACAACTGCTATTGCAGTGAACCTAGAATAGACACCTCAATAATTAAAAGATTGCCATGGATGCAGGTCTATGCGTATAGCATGAGGTAATCTGATCAAAGACTTTTAACCCTTACCACTCTGGTGTTAAAATTTTAACAGATGAACTGGTGTTCATTTTGTAACAAATTTGGTGGAAGATTCGTCCACCAAAATTGTTTAAAATATGTACTGGCAGTTATATATGGGGGCCTATTCTGCCTATAGATTAAACTCCGGCGTATTGAACTGGTGTTCATTTTTAAACAAATTTGGTGGAAGATTGTGCTGTCCTAGAAAGCAACATCTTCCACCAAAATTGTTTAAAAATGTACACCGGTTTTCTTTGATATTGACACAGTAAAAGATAGAATATTGACATCAGAGTTGTGTGGGTTAATAAAGAAATGTTGTGTTAAATATTTTGAACATAATTGTATTGGAAGACATTGCTGCCTTAGGCAGCAACGTCTTCCAATTCAATTATGTACAAAATATTCAACAGTAGACCTACGTTGATTTATTTTATATTGGGAAACGTCTTAAGTTATTTCTGAGCTGGACTGCACTATGCGACATATAGGCGACATTCCATTTGGCACCTTCCTCCGAGCTGTCGGAACAGTGTCTGCCTACATATCGCCTTGTTCATCCACGGATCGATGGCACTCATTAGCGGCTTGTTATTATACGCATCGATTCCTTATCAACTTTGATGGGTACCCGGTACGTCACGTCGACCGACTGTCGCGCTGAAATAATAGAATATAGCACTCAGCCGTATTGATTATGTGTGTTTGTGCGTGTGTACGTATGCATGTATGTGCGTGCGCGGGTTTTTTTTATTCATCCACTCTTGAACAAATATTTATCCTTATACGGAATTGGAAAGTAGTCTAACAGGTTTAACCATTTCCAAACAAGGTCGGCCAACAGCCCAAAACCTCATGTAAAACTTACTATACACCTGTGCAAAAGTTAAGCACCAGCAAAAACAATAGAACGTAGAAACATGATGGTACAACTAGGCTGCCATACTTTTTGTCCCCGCGTTAGCTGACATAATTCCAAGTACGAAATGCACATGCATGCATGACTTCACGCCGCTTGATGTCCGTGCGTGGCGGGAAACAGCACACGTGTTCAGTTATGTAAAAGTCCAGTTTGAGGTGTAGAACATTACATACAGATTTAGGCGACAAGATTAGGAATTTTATGTTCATGACCGTGGTTTATTTGTACAGAGAGAATTAGCTCTTGATTGTGAATCGCTATGGCAAGACGAAGGTTAAGTGATCGTGTGAAATGGCAAATCATAGGCATGCATACCACTGGTATGTCATGCAGAGAGATTGGCAGACAGCTGAACATTAACCATACTGTAATCAGTCGTTTGATTGCAAAACATGGGCAAACTAACGAGGTGAAGGACAGGCCTAGATCTGGAAGACCGAAGAAGACTACTGCCCGTGATGATCGAGCCCTAGTACGCCTTGTTAGGAGATCTCCATTCACCAACAGCAGAGTGCTCAGCCAGCAATGGGAAACGCGCAATAGAGTGTCAATGTCTACCGTCAAAAGGAGACTGTATGCTGCTGGCATGAAAGGTAGGAGACCTGTCAGACGTCCTCTCCTCACTGCACACCACAAAGAGGAGCGTCTGAGGTGGTGCAACGAAAGAAGACACTGGAACATGAGATCCTGGAGACGGGTACACTGGTCCGATGAAAGTCGGTTCCTGCTTCATGCCACAGATGGTCGAACTCGTGTATGGAGGTCCAGACGCACGGCGTACGACCAACGTAACATCATGGAAGAAGTTCCATTTGGTGGAGGTTCCGTTATGATATGGGGGTGCATCTCATTTGATTGTAAGCTGGATCTGTTGACTGTACCTGGAACACTAAATGGACAAAGATATCAAGATTCCATACTGGATAGGGTTGTGGTCCCTCATTTTGTAAATCATGCACCTGGAACCCACCATATATTCATGGATGACAACGCCCGACCACATCGTGCTAGAGCTGTGCATGAATACCTCCGCCAGAATGCCATCGAAACCCTACCATGGCCAGCAAGGAGCCCTGACATGAACCCTATTGAGCATATCTGGGACATTCTGGGAAACATGGTGAGAAGGAGGGATCCTCCTGTGCAGAACCTACAGGAATTAACAGACGCACTCCATCTTGAATGGCAACGAATACCACAATGGCGTATAAGTCGGTTGGTGACCAGCATGAGACGTCGTGTCCAGGCCGTCATCCAGGCACAAGGTGGATATACCCGGTATTAATAATGACAGTCTCAAACTCGTGCACAGATGTTAAACTTCGTTTTCAGACACCATTAATGACAATCTAGCCACGTGTGTCAACTGTAGGGCAATAGTCAGTTGTGTCAACGTAACCATATTCAGGCCTCGTTTTCAAGTTCAAACAAAAACATACAGTGTTTCCCCACCATCATAATCAGCATTCCTCTAGTTGCATTATTACCTCTTGCACTAAGATGGATGGGTACATAAATGTTTATGCTATTGCTTTCTTCATAGCACATGAATATACCCTCGCATGTGCGTAAAAATAGGGTGGTGCTTAACTTTTGCACAGGTGTATATTTCCTAACAACTGCTGAATGCAATGTCGCCTTTGCCCTAGCAACATTATGAAACAACATGTTTAAAAATAATATTAACGCTAATTATGGTTGAGTAGAGAATTGAATTATTGTTTTTGATGATTATTCAGTCGTCAAATGGCTAGGCCTCATCCTAGCGCACACATCTATTTATTATATCCGAATAAATATATAATAAAAATATAATAATTAAATTAGTATTATTATTATAATTTATTGATTGCATTTTGACGCCTGCTAAAGGTGCATATACACGCCAAAATCAAAATGCTTGAATTTTTAAAAAAATTATAAACTTTTAGAGACTTAAATTATGTACCTAAATGTAATGAAACGAATTAAAACTTAACATATGGTGGTGTCATACCGCATAAATTAATGTAATTTATTTAGTTAGCAAGTTGAATTAGGGACTCGTGACTCTAATTCAATTTCGCAATGGCTGCTATGCATTATCATTGATTAATTACATATATAAATAGTCTATGGTATTATACAAGCCAGTCAGTGACGTCAGAGACTGCCTGTTATATGGAGTATTGAACTCACTCTGACATCAGAGGTATCCTCAATAATTAAAAGATTGCCATAGATGCAGGTCTATGCGTATAGCATGAGGTAATCTGATCAAAGACTTTTAACCCTTACCACTCTGGTGTTAAAATTTTAACAGATGAACTGGTGTTCATTTTGTAACAAATTTGGTGGAAGATTCGTCCACCAAAATTGTTTAAAATATATACTAGCAGTTATATATGGGGGCCTATTCTGCCTATATATTAAACTCCGGCGTATTGAACTGGTGTTCATGTTTAAACAAATTTGGTGGAAGATTGTGCTGTCCTAGACAGCAACATCTTCCACCAAAATTGTTTAAAAATGTACACCGGTTTTCTTTGATATTGACACAGTAAAAGATAGAATATTGACATCAGATGCAGTTTGTATCCACCTCAATCCAGGGAGGGGTAGACAATTCCCACCACCCGCCCAACCAAACGGCCCCGGAAAAAACAAGGGCACCGAAACCAAGCACCCATACTCACACATTATTTGGCCACTTTATTAGAAATAATGTCTGAAATGACCTCTCAGAGTCAAATTTTCAAAATTTTCTCGGGAGAAGACCCGCGGACCTCCTACTTTTCCGGAGCACCAAACCCACGCACACCTTTCACCAATTCTACCCAAATCTTATCTCCAGGCTTGAAGTATTCCACATTTTCCCGCCACCACTCCTATGGGGGTGGGTGGGAGGGGATGGAGTGAAGGGGGATGCATCTATACCATTGGGGTGGGCGTGGACGCCCCCGTACGTACCGACATACCTGGTGAGAGTATATCACCAATGGTTTGTGTTGGTAGACAATAAAGCCTATGATTAGTACGTTTGTGGAAACCAGTGGTGGATAGATAGGCCCGGGTTTCAACGCCGTCCTATCGCACGGTCTCGCCCTTACAATTACGCTCTCGTATCAAGTCCTCTAACAGAGAAGCGATGTGAGTGGGCGTATGTTAGTACGATGGGGTTTCAATGACTAATTAATGCCTATTGATAAGCCGTGTTTGAATTATCTAATCTGATAGATCAATATGCATTTAAATCATAAATAACAGTGTCAACCTATAAAAGAATGACGCGTATATCATTTAATAATCCGTGTAGATTTCCATCAACCCTTTAACTCCATATAGATAAAATACCATCAATTATTTATGATGCAAGGAATGGTATCTTGAATATTTTAAAACTAATTTGACTGGGAGCTGATGCTGCATATGGCAGTAACAGCTTCCAGTCAAATTAGTTTCAAAATAGTCAACTTGTTTCCTGTATAGTTGTCTTGAAATTGAGAGACTAACTTTTCAATAGTAGAAGGGCTAAATACGTTTTGTAATCACAATCTGAAGTTTATGAGAGATTGATCTAGGAAGTGGCTAACTTTGGTATGGTAATGGCAATGGACGTTTCCGGTTTCAGCTATGCCCTGCCCATCCCTAGCTATGCTCCACCCAGACCTCGCTCATGTTGGGTTCGATCGATCCCTGAACTCCTTGATAATCTATTTCCAGAAAACTATACATGTAAGTTGTTGAATATTTTGAAATTAGTTTGACTGGGTGCTGTTGCTGAATATTTTGAAACTAATTTGACTGGCGCTGTTGCTGCCTATGGCAGCAACAGCGCCCAGTCAAATTGGTTTCAAAATATTCAACAGCTAACCTGCATAGCTTTCTGAAAATTGATAGTCAGAGAATCCAGGGATCGATCGATCTCAACATGTTTACTAAGTAGCAAAGACATACAATTCGTACAACTTTTCGGACTATTAAGCGTTTAAGACGGACTAAATCGAGTCATTCGTTCTGTAATTGATTATGGCGTCATCATACACGTCACATAGTTGATTATGACGTCGCATGATAGATGGATAAACCGGAAATGTCCAGTGTTGCCACCGCCTATATACTGATAATTCTGAACTAGGTTGTCTAATGCCACCCATCTCGTTCGCCTGTTCAGCGAAACAGTTTTATGTTTAGCTCTGCTGCCCTGTCAGGCTCAAAGTCAGTTTCCCTGAAATTTAGACACCGGAATTTCAATGGTTGACGGGTTAAACCTTTGCAGGTGAAATTCAGCCTCAAAATCCAATGGTTGTGTTTTGAGGATGTGTGTGCTACAGCATCACCCACCAAATGTTGTGGAGAATATTTTGTGTTCGAAACAGTATCAGGCGTAGGAGGGAGGGAACCAGACCATATAATTAATAACGCAATTATTCTATTTTTACACATTTTCTACAGAAACAGTCTACATGACATTCGTGTTACTATTTAATAAACATATTGTTGAATATTCATAATATTTTTAAACTAATTTGACTGGGAATAGTTGCTGCTTATGGCAGCTACAGTGCCGTGTCAAATTAGTTTCAAAATATTCAACAGAATGTTTATTAAAAAGTAAAGCCACAATTTGAACAACATGACGGACTATTAAGCGTTTATAACGGACCAAATCGCGTCATTCATGACGTAAGTGATTATGACGCCAGCCCACATGTCACGTAGTTGATCATGACATCATATGATTGACTGAGAAACTGGAGTTCTCTATTACACCTACATATTGAAAACAATTTGACTGACAGTTGTTGCTGTTCTTGTTTTAAGAATATAGAAATTTTGGCTTAATACATTATCATGGATTTACGAGTAAAAGAGCTCAATGTAGACATATTTATTACATGCCGGCGTGTATTTGTATTTATTGTTGTCATGGGAACTGATAACTGGTTTTCATTCGCAGTACCATATAAGGTAATGTATAAGGATACGGTTCTACCGCGTTTCCATTTAATTGTCTGTTAGGAAATATCATTGAAAACAAAATGTTGGAATATTTTCCATACCTAATTTGTTGTATGTATGCGTACAAATGCGCGTGTGTTAGTGCGTACAATATGGTTCGACAATTCTTACAAGATTATGCAAAATAGCCGACACCGATCTGTACGTAATGGACCTTTCCAGTTTTAGCTATGCCCCGCCCATCTCAATCTAAGCTCCACCCACATCACGTCCGTGTTGGGATCGATCGTTCTCTGAACTCCCTGACTATCAGTTTCCGGGAAAACTATACATGTAAGCCGTTGAATATTTTGGAACTAATTTGACTGGGTGCTGTTGCTGCCTATGGCAGCGCCCAGTCAAATTAGTTTTAAAATATTCTGAATATTCAACAGTGTTTATTAAATAGTAGAGACATACAATTCGTACAACGTGTCTGACTATTAACGGTTAAAGAAAGGCCAAATAGAATCATTTATGACGTAATGATTGCGAGGTCAGCATACACGCCACTTAGTTGGGTGTGCCGTCATATGACGTCATATGATCAATGAATAAACTTGGAAAGGTCCATTGTAATTTTCGTTGGAGCAAATTGTCCTTATATTGAATCGAACTGCATCCAATAACTCGATTTGTACAGCGGGAAAACCCCTGTTTATTTGACGGCCATCTACCTTGGAAAATGCACGTAGGGATGCGCAATACAGATTGAAACCATAACGGTGGCCAGTGGATACCAACTCAGCGCGGAGTATTCAGCCAGCAAATAGATCTTTAAACAAAAACAGAAAGAGACAGCTCAAACATATGAAGATGTAAGACGTACCATTTAAACAGGTCGATAAAGTCGAGAGCCAGACCACACCGCGAAGTTGACGTGGAAACACTGGGCAGATCGACATGTTTAGATTGGGGATTGGTCAAAAGAGTAAAAAACGCAACACACATGATTACATGTCCAAGCACATCAGTTATGCAAATATGGTCAAGCACAATAAAGAACAGAAAATTTCCTATAGTCCTGGAACCAGCTTAAATAGACGTCCTACAACACGTCTGTCATAGCACAATATCATAGCTTGATGAGAATATGAAAAACGTGGAAAAACATGGAAAAACGTGAAATTCGTTTCAGATTTGTCTAAAAACACTATGTCAAATAGATGTCATGTTGACGGTGAACGAAATGTAGGAGGATGAGCAGGGGCACGGGTGAGGACGAGGGTGGAGGAGGACGACGAGGAGGGGAAGAAAAGAGGATGAGAAGGAGTGAGAAGCCTGTTTGTTCCCTATCACATAAACCTAATTTAGGTTACAGGAACCGGCCTCCTTAAGGCGTACTCCGAAGTGGTTAAGATGCTTAAATAGCCATTGAAGTTTCAAAATGTTAAGCTATTTCGTTATTCATTGCGATCACTCGGAGTAGATTTAATGAGCACTGTCCTTCACCAACAGAAGTTATGTATTTTGGCTGCAGTGGCTATCTGGCGTGCATATACATTTTGAAACTGGTATTCAATGTGGGTCTTCAACGGCTCTTCGGACTCCATCTTGACAATGGTGGCAAGTGCATGATATATGGGCCGTGCAGTTGATTGATTGGGTCCTTATTTTGGAATGGACACGTCGCGTAATTGCATTGGCAGACATTCTATTTATAACATCTCACATTCAAGATCTATAACAAATGATATATTTAGTAACGTGTGCACATATTGCGTAACGTGTGCACATATATTTAGCACCATCTGTGAACATCCTCTGTCTATACTCAAATCACGAGACGTATGTTTGTATCACACCCACGTTCATCGATTATGACGACATGTGTTTTCCCTCTCCAAATAAAGGGGAAGAGGGTGTTGCATTTCGGTCCGCGGGCGTGTCTGTGTGCCTGAGGATATTTCTATAATTTATTAATCAGAAATTGCGTAATACTAGAAAATTACCTATAATCAGCGGAGCTGTATGTAGAAACTACTTATCTGAATTGGCTTAGCCTTTTAACATAATAAAGGCTGCGTCCGTGTAAGCGGACTTCCAGACTTAAAGGATAACTAATCTGAACTCTTGATAGCTATTCAGGTGATCTAATATGCCAGTCATAAACTATGCAGGTAATGCTAATCTTTTCATCATTCCTCTAAGCAAAAATAGTCAGGCTTTAGTAGCTAAATGTTAGTACATTTCTCAGCCTATGATGGCTGTCATGATTTACTTTTCAACCAATCAGAAAAATCCGAGCGTGTCTGCCTCGGGGTATAGCTCAGTCATAGAGGCGTCAGCTATAGTTTGGCAGCGCGGTATAAAAGCAATCATACAGGTAAGCGGTTGAAGATTTTGAAATTAATTTGACTGGAAGTTGTTGCTTCCAGTCAAATTAGTTTCAAAATATTCAATGAGATGAATATTACATAAGAAAGAATGTAATGCATTGGTCCTTACATGGCATCGCACACTATCACTTGAGGAGACAAAATGGTGGCGTTCACCGTTCAACATTTACGCAATATTACAAAGCAGATAATTGCATACACAAACGAGAATGTGACAGGATATGAATTATCTGGAATCTATAAACCATAATCTATCGGTGCAGTATAACATTTGAGATGAGATTAGCATCGCTTTAAGCTGCGATCCGGAGTAAAGACCGGGTCCGGACCGGATAAAATTCCGGATATATAGCTTTCTCGGCAACAGCTGATCCAATTTGGCTTAAAAATTAACACAAGAAAGGTTGTGATAGTCTGCTGGGATTTCACAACTTTGGTGTGGATCCGAAAAGAAAACCGAGAAAAGTCAGGAAAAATTAAAGATCCGGGAAATAAAAATGTAAAAATTTACATTGACTGGCAAAAGCTTATTGCTTCATTGTCTTTATTGATGACAATGATGTTCATAAAGAAAATTCTGCGAAGACGGAAATCAACAGTAAGGTGTGATTGAATCACGTGTGTCAGAATGAGGCGGACACAGACACCTTGAAGATGGGAGTTTGGGAAGTCAGGGCTCAAAATAGGCCTATGAGCCCGTATTAATCTATTCCAACACACACCTGAAGTGGGCGGAGCTTAGCTGAAAATAGATCGCTCTATTAGTCAAACAAGAACAATCGAGATTGGAGAGCATCGCGCTCATATTCTGTCATATGACGGATAGATACAATACTCAATTATATGGAATAATGGAAATATTGGAACACGGCTTAAACAATTCCAGCCTAGATGACAAATCCTTTACCAGACTACAACATCAACGATAAATTATCCACCCAACCCTCGCAGACTGAGCTGTAGCCAACACTCATACCCCATCATTACCACCCCAAGCGGCCAGGCAGTCAATAAAGAGTCAATCATTGACATTGAATAATACGTGTAAATATTTGATGAGAGTTTTAACCCTCGGAATTCCAGTGTCTAAAACTAAAAAAAATATGTAGGAAAGGTATCGTATATTTTAAAAACAATTTTACTGGAACAATTAGGCTGCAACAGCTTCAAGTCAAATTAGTTTCACAATAATTAAGAGAATAATTCTTGCGTCATTCTTAACGTTTAACATATAGGCCCTATCGCTCTTTATGCATATCAAAATGCCTACAACACCATATAGACATTTTGTCGTTCATTCTTTTGAAAACAAGTTGACTGAGCATAGTTGTAACATCCAGTCAAATAGACTTCATAAGAATCGCTAACTTGCATATTCTAGTTACCTAGTTCGTACTTGTGTATGCTGAAGTCTGATTGGCGAGGTCAATTTGGCATCCTATATTTTCCGGACAAGGAAAACGTATCGATTCAGAAATTGTATAATTTGTTCTATTGTTCGTATATTGTTACTGCCTTAGCCTGCTTAGGCAATCAAAGCGTTATCAAAATAATGGATGAATCCTATCTGTCACTCGAGTATATGACGTCGTGATGAATTACATCACATGTAGACTGACGTCACAGAAATAATTGACCGAGAATACTCCGCCATGAAGCTGAAAAAGTCCGTCAAGTGTACGAATTGTATATCTTTGAACGATGTACTATTTAATAATTCTTTTGAAACTAATTAAACCGGGCGCTATCAACACACTTAAATTAGTTTCAAAATAAATGGGATTATGAGAATTCAGCTTTCAAAGTATAAAAATTCATACACGCGCAAAGTTTGGGAGGAGATTAGCTGGAAATGGGCGTGGCATAACTAGTAAGGTGACGTCACAATCATTATGACATAATATAGCTCCGTCATGCCGCAGAAAACGTCAGTCAAGTGTACTACTAATTGTTTGCGTTTGATAAACTTACAAATTTGAAAAACCCATTTTGTTGAAGAGTTTGAAACTAATGTGAGTCAGCAACAGCGCACATTCAAATTAGTTTTAAAATCTTCAAACGGGTTACCAGTTTCGTTAACTCGAAGGTCGAATTTTGAAAATTTACGATTCAAAGTAGATAAATCGACCCAATTTTATACGCGTAAAAAGTCCGCGGAATTTTGCTCGAAATGGGTGGGCCATAGCTAGAAATGGGCGTGGCATAGACAAAATTTGATTCGTCCATTGATTGATGCTAAATGGGCCGGATGTGTGGAGCTAATGGCTTAAAAATCGATTTCTTTCTCCTAATTGGAGCTCTAGAATCTGATCTTAGGTTAACCAACGCCTGTGTGATACGAAAAGTGACTTGGTATTATCGATGTTCGCCACAGGGATGGCTTTCATGTGCCAATGTCCATAAATAAAATGCTCGAGAATTCTGATCCTGCAATCCCTCTTTGGTTTCACCAACATACTTTTACTTGCAGAGAGCGCACGTGAAAGGATCCCGGATTGAATAATTAAGGTGTATGTTGGTGGGCGTGGGTGTGAACATGCGTAGTTTATTCCTATTGGTTTGGTTTCCAATGGACCGTTCCAGTTTTAGTTATGCCCGCCCATCTCTAGCTAAGCTCCACGCACACTTCCCCCGTACTGGGGTCATCGATCGCTGAATCCCTGACTTTAATTTCTATAAAACTATACAGGTAAGCTGCTAAATATTTTGAAACTAATTTGACTGGGTAATGTTGCTGCCTATGGCAGCAACATCGCCCAGTCAAATTAGTTTCAAAATATTCAACAGAAGTAGTCATAGAATTCGTACAACGTGTCGGACTATTGAGCGTTTAATACGGACTAAATCGAGTCATTCATGACGTCATGATCTACACGCCACTTAGATGACGTCATATGATGGATGGACAAACCGGAAAGGTCCATTGTTTTTGTGGTAGCCAAAGAGTGTGAGATCTAAAATTGTCGCTATTGTGGTACTGCTTAAGACAGACCAGTTGTTCAAAGTGATCATATTAGCAATGGATGATGGGCTGAAATGAATAGCCAGCTATCCAAGAACTTGGAGACATTGGATCCTGGCTATGGGACAGAATCGGAAGTTCCAGTTTGGCCTTCGGAATTACGTACATCCTGTAACAGATTCCGTGCGTGATCACGTGCTTTGTAGTGATCTATACGCTTGTTGCTGTGAATGGCGAAATCGTTTTGGTATAGCAGCAGATTCGTACCAATTTGCGCATCTGACAGAGCAGAGTTTGGATTTTGCAGACATTTTTGTGGACAGCGTTAAAGTGAAAGTTGTCAGTTTTCTTCAGTTGGTCATGGGTGTCCATGGGCTTGGTAAAGAGGCAAAAAATTAATGGGTTCACTGTCTTTCCTGATGACAATGGTGTTCTTAAAGAAAGGTCCGCGAGGAGAGAACTCAACAGTGAGGTGTGATTGATTCAGCTGCGAAAGAATGAGGCGGAGATTTTCTCATCCTTCACCCCATATAATCATAAAATGTCAATATATATTTGAGATAAGGTAGTGAGGGGTTGGAGAAAGCAGATTATGTTAATTCAGCCATAAATATGCATGCATATATGTGCAAGCCGATTTACTGCCCACAGTTGTTCCCCTTCCGAATTTGGATCCGGGTTTTCGAATCTGGATCACGGCAAAGGACTCGAAATCCTAGGTTACTGTAACATTGCTTATGCTAAGATTGGATCCAAATTTCTTTAAATACATCTCTTTTCAGACAAACGGAGAACATACGTTACTGGGCTGGTCCTGAGTCAATATAAACCCGCATTGTTCCGCTATTGGCCCAGTACTGGCCCAGTAACCCGCGTTATCAGGAACAGATCCGAAAACATTAACCCCTCCCTTTATGGTCGTGCGTAGATGGGTGGGTGGGTGTGGAGATAATAGTAATCCGAACAAGTATCGCGCGCGCGCGCGCGCGTGTGTGTGTGCGTGCGTGCGTGCGTGCGTGCGTGCGTGCGTGCGTGCGTGCGGGCGGGCGGGCGGGCGGGCGGGCGTGCGTGCGTGCGTGCGTGCGTGCGTGTGTGTGTGGATAATAGGAATCCGAACAAGTACCGGGATGACAACATAGATATGTTCCCGCTTTGATCAAGGCGAGGTTAAACGAAGTGTACTTGTTAGAAACTGGCAGACGACAAATCGATATGCACCTGACGACAGTTTCCAGGGAACCGGCTATAGCAACTAAAACCCCAACCCCTTTTCATTCAATAGGCCTACATCACATGACATTATTTATTTCGCACTATTTTAAAATACTTATATTTCTTGAAAATGCCTTGACTAATTGTCCTTGCAAAGACATTCACTCAGCAGATCCATTTCAAAATAATCACCATGTTTCGAATACATTTTATATAAGTTGGACCGATGTAATGTAATGAGACGCAGCCAGCATTGACCGGTATATTTGCTGGATATTTATGCGAAGCAAGAGCCGCTGGATCGATCACCATTAATTAGCTTCGAAAGCTTGGACACTTTCAAAGCTAGAATTTCAGTACCTCACTTTTAAGGCGGCTGCATCAGATAATTGTTGACTATTTTGAAAATAATTTGACTGAAAGTGTCTGCTAACATCGACAACATAAATCTTGGAATCGAATTAGTCTCAAAATATTCAATCTTTTATTGGATACATAATAAACTATTATGGTGTACAGGATGCCATATATAGATCATCACATTAATACTGTTATTCCTTCAGATCAGACATGAGAATCTCTTTGTGATGTAAGGAAAGTGCTGAATAATTTGAAACCAATTTGACTGGGACCTATGGCCAGCAAAGTAGTTTCAAAATATTTAATATCTTTGATATAGAGCTGTCTTTGAACTGAGATGCTCAGGTTTCAATTAGTTAATACTGGTAATGTAGATTCCACAAGGCCTTAGAGCCACATAGCAACGGGCTTGACCAAAAACTCTAGCGCTTTATCCACACGCGGAGGCTTGGTATAACAGTCACAATCGGAAACAGAGAATAGGCGATGACAAAGACTATGATGATGACAAGGACGACGATTATGATGCCGTCGACAATGAGCATAGAGGCACTTAGTAACCATTTATTAACTGTTGATTCCATTACTCAATGAACCAATGAATCAACGACCCAATGAACCAATGAATCAATGAACCAATGAATCAATGAACCAATGATTCAATCAACCAATGAATCAATGAGCCAATTAAACTGTAACCAATGAATTAATGAACCAATGAATCAAAAAACCAATGAATGGACAAATTACTGTATGCGAAGATCTGATCTGTCACTAAAGTGTCTGACGTCATATTACTGGGTAGCTGACGTCACAATCATAATGACGTATAGCTGAGTCATCAAAATCGAAAAGTCTGTCACTAATGTACGAATTATATGTCTTTGATGAATTTACAATTTAATATTAACTCATTTTACTGGGAGCTGTTGCCATATGCAGTAACAGTTTCCAATCAAGGTAGTTTCAAAATACTAAACAGCTTACCTGTATAATTTACCTTGGAATTTATATTCTGGGAATTTCAAATCGATTCCAACAAGCAATAAAATAGCTTAAAATGACCGTGGTATGAATCAATGAATAAATTGAGCGCTAGAATGTGGTTGATTAAACAAACATAATTAACGGTCAGTTGGTCAACGGGACAAGAGATTTATATATTAGCTCATAAGTCTGTTTCTTCATACAAACAAACAAACAAATGAACTAGCAAACGGACAAGTCACACGAGCCAACGGACACTTCAAATGAGAAAACGGACAAGTCAAACGAGCCAATGGACACTTCAAACGAGCAAACGGACAAGTCAAACGAGCAAACGGACAAGTCAAATGAGCAAACGGACACTTCAAACGTGCAAACGGACAAGTCAAACGAGCAAACGGACAAGTCAAACGAGCAAACTGACAAATCAAACGAGCAAACGGACACTTAAAACGAGCGAATAGACAAATCAAACAGGCGAGAGACAATCAAAAAAATAAACAAACAAACAAAATAACACAGTATTTGTTTACTTGTTGTTTTTCAGATAAGGACAGCTTACTGAATAAAGATGGGTTGTGGCGAGAGCTTGATGCGAACAATTGTCATTGGTTGTAATGTTCTCTTCTTTGTAAGTATAATAAATAGTCGTCTGCTCTAATTTGGTCTACAGCCAAATTCCACAATTCCTTGCGCTTAGCCTACTAAACAAATTTTCCGATCCCGACGAATAAATAAGTGATTGGGTAGATTAAGATGTTCTGATACATATGTATCATTGTCTAATCTAATATCTGAAATATCTTGGATAGCTTGTGGTCTCAATGAGTCTGGTTGCTTCTACAGAGTGCTGTCTACATGCATTGCATGTTATCAAATCGATATCATTTACTGAATTATAATTGCAATTAGATCACATCCTGTATGCATTTCTAGACTGATCACTAATGTAAAAATCCGGCTATGGAAAACATTGGCACGCCAGCAATTGACTAACAGATCGGATCTATTCATTGTCATGCTGGTATAAATTGGATCAATGTCTAAGGTGACCAGCATCATCATCATCATTACCATCTTCATCTTGGACTATTTCTTTTTAAACACCAGTTGCTGGGTTTGGGTGCTCTGGGCGGTGGAATATGGCTGGCCGTGTCACCGGGAACAATGTTCGATTTTCTGGACGCGGCTCCAGACGCGGGAGCAGACTTGGTGAGAAATGCCGCATATGTGTTCATTGCTAGTGGAGTGCTGGTGGCTCTCGTTGCACTTCTAGGATGCTGTGGCGCGTGGATGAGAAACAGCTGTATGCTGGGATTGGTGAGTGGTTTTATTATCTGCTTTTGTGCTTTTGAAACAAAGCCTAGAACTCTCTCCCCTGCTTCCCTATTTCATTTCCTCCACCCTCTCTGTCTCAATCTCTCTCTCTCTCTCTCTCTCTCTCTCTCTCTCTCTCTCTCTCTCTCTCTCTCTCTCTCTCTCTCTCTCTCTCTCTCTCGCTCTCTCTCTCTCTCATAATATGTTGCCTATCAATCACTCTCCCTTCTTCTGAAGAGAAAACATAAAAACCAACAACATTTAGACAACTCCATGATAGAATTCTCATACACAAGCGAAGCAACTCTTTCGATGAAGTGATACATCTATTCTAAGCAACTGAAAAGTTGTTTCACTTGTGTAATAATTCCTAGCGAAAAATACAATGCTGGTCTTGCGTTTCACACTACGACTGCTCAGCGCTCATGCGATGAGTGAGGTACCTCTAACAATAATCATTGAGAAGGATGATAGGCAACTACATGCAGTGACCATGAGCTACCCCTCTTGGTACGTTTGACCATGGCCTGGTTATTTATTTCAGTTCAGGCTTGTTTCAAGCTTGTTGTTGCAATGTTGTTCAATTTCTCCAATCCTTTCATCTCAACTAAATAGATACTGAGTAACTTGACTGAAGGTGATTTCTGTTTAAGTAAAAGCTCAGTTGTTTAGAATGACAATCAAATGACACCATGCATAAAACTGTACCAAAATCCATATGAAAGGTGGCAAAGTGGTTGCGAATTGAATACGTGAAACATACACATTTTGAACAATAGCATGGGGAGATAAGACTAGACTTTTTATATCACCACATTTGTTTTAAATCACTAGACATCAAATTTGCATTTACTTGGAAAAAATTAAGAAATTTGACCCGCCTGGAAAAAAATCAAGATAACATCTCAAAGTGTATTAATCGAGGAATTCATTCTTATATGCAAAAGCTTGTGTTATTCATTAAATTGCTGAGAATGTGTAGAAACGGGTATAGTTGTTATAGTAGTGGTGTGGAGGGGTCTACACATGCTTTATATCTCTGGTTAACCAGTGTAGTACTGTTTATTCTATTTCAGTATGCTGCCTTCATGGTGGTTGTGTTGGCTGTTGAGATAGCTGCCATTGCTACAATTGTGGTTTTCGATCAGAAGGTAAAATACTTTTCATTCATTCGTCCATCCATCCACCCACACACCGACCCACCCACCCACTCCCGCCCGGCCCGCTCGCTCACTCACTCACTCACGCGCTCGCTCGCTCACTCACTCACTCACTCACCCATTCACTCACCCACTCACTCACTCACTCACACACTCGCTCACTCGCTCACTCACCACCCACTCACTCACATAGCCACCCCACCCACTGACTCAAAAACCACCAATCCACAAACCAACACCCTGCACCACCACCCCCCCCCCCCCCCCCCCACATTCATTCATCCATCCACCCACTCGTCCGCCCGCCCGCCAGCTCATTCATTCATTCATTCAGTCATTCATTCATTCTTTTGTTTGTTCATTCGTTCATCTATGCATCTATTCGTTTGTTCGTTCATTCATGTGGTCGTTCATTCATTCATTTGCACCTGCGTTATTTCATTCATGCATTCATTTGCTCATCCATTTCTATCATTCTCCTTTTTCATTCATTTGCTCATCCATTTCATTCATTCTCATTTTTTCATTCATGTGTTCATTAATTCATTCCTTTGTTTGCTCATTTGTTTATTCTTTCATGTGTTTGTTCAGTCATCCTTCATTCATTTGTTTATTTATTTATATGTTTATATATCTATTCATAGTTCAGGAATGAGTTCCAGGGTAAGCTACAGACAGCACTCCATGATAAGTATGGTACATCCGGCTCAGATGGTGAGGCATTTACAAAAACAGTTGATGCTATACAGAAAGAAGTAAGTTTGCTAGAATCACCAAATACACATAGAAAGAATTATATAAATAAATTAGGTTAAATGGACTTCTCCATTTTTTAGCCATGCCTCGCCCATCTCTATCTAAGCTCCACCCACACCTTGCTCATGTTGGGATCAATCGATCTCTGAACTCCCTGATTATTGATTTCCAGAAAACTATACAGGTGAGCTGTTGAATATTTTGAAATTAAGTTGACTGGACACTGTTGCTGCCAGCATGTTTATTAATAGTAGAGACAAACAATTCGTACAACGTGTCGGACTATTAAGAGTTAAAGACGGGCCAGATATAATCATTTATGACGTAGTGACTATAATGTCATCCTACACGCCGCTTGGCTGATTATGACATCATATGACGTCAGATGAGAGATGAGGACTATGGAAAGGTGAATTGTGGATTGACATAGTGCACTCTGTCAGCATGTCGTCAGTTTTACATTTAAAATTGTTAAGAAAAATATCCTAAGACAGTTGTGAGTGTATACAGAATATATTAACATCTATATGGAACATCTGGATTTTCTAGGCAGCCAAAATAAACAAGAACCGGTTAACGCTACACATAAAGGTTAGTCTAATCCGACAATGGCGGGATCCGATGTGTTACTCAAGTATCTGACATCATAGTCAATAATGTCGTATGTTGGCTGATGTCATAATCAAAATGGCATAGCTCTATTACGAAATTAAATCACCAACTACGTATCGAATCTTATGGTATGAAATTGATACAGTGGAGAGACTGTAACGAATGGAATTCCAATACCTTAAAAGTGGAAATTCATTCTTCATTCATTGATTCAATAAATAAACATTCTGTTGACTAGTTTGAAACTAATTGGACCAGTTAAATTAGTTTCAAATATTCAATAGAATATTTATTAAATAGTAAAGACATACAATTCGTATAACTTGACTGACTACTAAGCATTTAATGCACTAAATCATGGCATTCATGATGTAATTAACTATGATGTCAACCTACACATGACGTAAAATGATGTAATGAGGTGACAGATTGATAAAATGTGGTAATGAGAAGGTGACAGATTGATAGTGATATAATGAGAAGGTGACAGATTGATAAAATGATGTAATGAGCAGATAACAGATTGATAAAATGATATATAACGAGCAGGTGACAGATTGATAAAATGATATAATGAGAAGGTGACAGATTGATAAAATGATATTGATAAAATGATATAATGAGAAGGTGACAGATTGATAAAATGATATTGATAAAATTATATAATGAGAAGGTGACAGATTGATAAAATGATATTGATAAAATGATATAATGAGAAGGTGACAGATTGATAAAATGATATTGATAAAATGATATAGTGAGAAGGTAACAGATTGATAAAATGATATTGATAAAATGATATAATGAGAAGGTGACAGATTGATCAAATGATGTAATGAGAAGGTGTTAGATCGATAAAATGATATAACGAGCAGGTGATAGATTGAGAAAATGATATAATGAGAAGGTGTTAGATTGATAAAATGATATAATGAGCAGGTGACAGATTGATAAAATGATATAATGAGGTGTTAGATTGATAAAAAATGATATAACGGGCAGGTGATAGATTGAGAAAATGATATAATGAGGTGACAGATTGATAAAATGATATAAATGAAAGGTGACAGATTGATCAAATGATATTGATAAAATGATATAATGAGAAGGTGACAGACTGATAAAATCATATTGATAAAATGATATAATGAGAAGGTGACAGATTGATAAAATGATATAATGAGAAAGTGACAGATTGATAAAATAATCTAATGAGAAGGTGACAGATTGATAAAATGATGTAATGAGAAGGTGATAGATTGATAAAATGATGTAATGAGAAGGTGATAGATTGATAAAATGTTATAACAGGCATGTGACAGATTGATAAAATTATATAACGAGCAGGTGACAGATTGATAAAATGATATAATGAGAAGGTGACAGATTGATAAAATGATATAATGAGAAGGTGACAGATTGATAAAATGGTATAATGAGAAGGTGATAGATTGATAAATTGATGTAATGAGACGGTGACAGATTGATAAAATGATATAATGAGAAGGTGACAGATTGATAAAATGGTATAATGAGAAGGTGATAGATTGATAAATTGATGTAATGAGAAGGTGACAGATTGATAAAATGATAAAATGAGAAAGTGACAGATTGATAAAATGATATTGATAAAATGATATATTGGGAAGTTGCCAGATTGATAAAATGATATAATGAGAAGGTGACAGATTGATAAAATGATATAATGAGGTGACAGATTGTTAAAATGATATAGTGAGAAGGCGACAGATTGATAAGATGATATAATGAGAAGGCGACAGATTGATAAAATGATATAATGAGAAGGTGTTAGATTGATAAAATGATATAATGAGCAGGTGACAGATTGATAAAATGATGTAATGAGAAGGTGTTAGATTGATAAAATGATATAATGAGGTGACAGATTGAGAAAATGATATAATGAGAAGGTGACAGATTGAGAAAATGATGTAATGAGGCGTTAGATTGATAAAATGATATAATGAGCAGGTGACAGATTGATAAAATGATATAATGCGGTGAGAGATTGATAAAATAATATAATGAGATGGTGACAGATTGAGAAAATGATGTAATGAGGCTTTAGATTGATAAAATGATATAATGAGCAGGTGACAGATTGATAAAATGATATAATGAGAAGGTGACAGATTGATAAAATGATATAATGAGGTGATAGATTGATAAAATGATGTAATGAGGTGATAGATTGATAAAATGCTATAATGACAAGGTGACAGATTGATCAAATGATGTAATGATGAGGTGATAGATTCCTAAAATGATAAAGCGAGCAGGTGACAGATTGATAAAATGATATAATGAGAAGGTGACAGATTGATCAAATGATGTTGATAAAATGATATAATGAGAACGTGACAGATTGATAAAATGATATTGATAAAATGATATAATGAGAAGGTGACAGATTGATCAAATGATGTAATGAGAAGGTGTTAGATTGATAAAATGATATAACGAGCAGGTGATAGGTTGAGAAAATGATATAATGAGGTGTTAGATTGATAAAATGATATAATGAGCAGGTGACAGATTGATAAAATTATATAATGAGGTGTTAGATTGATAAAATGATATAACGAGCAGGTGATAGATTGAGAAAATGATATAATGAGAAGGTGACAGACTGATAAAATGATATAATGAGAAGGTGTTAGATTGATAAAAATGATATAACGAGCAAGTGATAGATTGAGAAAATGATATAATGAGGTGACAGATTGAGAAAATGATATAAAGAAAAGGTGACAGATTGATCAAATGATATTGATAAAATGATATAATGAGAAGGTGACAGACTGATAAAATCATATTGATAAAATGATATAATGAGACGGTGACAGATTGATAAAATGATATAATGAGAAAGTGACAGATTGATAAAATAATATAATGAGAAGGTGAGAGATTGATAAAATGATGTAATGAGAAGGTGATAGATTGATAAAATGATGTAATGATAAGGTGATAGATTCATAAAATGATATAGCGAGCAGGTGACAGATTGATAAAATGATATAATGAGAAGGTGACAGATTGATCAAATGATGTTGATAAAATGATATAATGAGAAGGTGACAGATTGATAAAATGATATTGATAAAATGATATAATGAGAAGGTGACAGATTGATCAAATGATGTAATGAGAAGGTGTTAGATTGATAAAATGATATAACGAGCAGGTGATAGATTGAGAAAATGATATAATGAGAAGGTGTTAGATTGATAAAATGATATAATGAGCAGGTGACAGATTGATAAAATGATATAATGAGGTTTTAGATTGATAAAAATGATATAACGGGCAGGTGATAGATTGAGAAAATGATATAATGAGGTGACAGATTGATAAAATGATATAAATGAAAGGTGACAGATTGATCACATGATATTGATAAAATGATATAATGAGAAGGTGACAGACTGATAAAATCATATTGATAAAATGATATAATGAGAAGGTGACAGATTGATAAAATGATATAATGAGAAAGTGACAGATTGATAAAATAATCTAATGAGAAGGTGACAGATTGATAAAATGATGTAATGAGAAGGTGATAGATTGATAAAATGATGTAATGAGAAGGTGATAGATTGATAAAATGTTATAACGGGCATGTGACAGATTGATAAAATTATATAACGAGCAGGTGACAGATTGATAAAATGATATAATGAGAAGGTGACAGATTGATAAAATGATATAATGAGAAGGTGACAGATTGATAAAATGGTATAATGAGAAGGTGATAGATTGATAAATTGATGTAATGAGACGGTGACAGATTGATAAAATGATATAATGAGAAGGTGACAGATTGATAAAATGGTATAATGAGAAGGTGATAGATTGATAAATTGATGTAATGAGAAGGTGACAGATTGATAAAATGATAAAATGAGAAAGTGACAGATTGATAAAATGATATTGATAAAATGATATATTGGGAAGTTGCCAGATTGATAAAATGATATAATGAGAAGGTGACAGATTGATAAAATGATATAATGAGAAGGTGACAGATTGTTAAAATGATATAGTGAGAAGGCGACAGATTGATAAGATGATATAATGAGAAGGCGACAGATTGATAAAATGATATAATGAGAAGGTGTTAGATTGATAAAATGATATAATGAGCAGGTGACAGATTGATAAAATGATGTAATGAGAAGGTGTTAGATTGATAAAATGATATAATGAGGTGACAGATTGAGAAAATGATATAATGAGAAGGTGACAGATTGAGAAAATGATGTAATGAGGCGTTAGATTGATAAAATGATATAATGAGCAGGTGACAGATTGATAAAATGATATAATGCGGTGAGAGATTGATAAAATAATATAATGAGATGGTGACAGATTGAGAAAATGATGTAATGAGGCTTTAGATTGATAAAATGATATAATGAGCTGGTGACAGATTGATAAAATGATATAATGAGAAGGTGACAGATTGATAAAATGATATAATGAGAAGGTGATAGATTGATAAAATGATATAATGAGGTGATAGATTGATAAAATGCTATAATGACAAGGTGACAGATTGATCAAATGATGTAATGATGAGGTGATAGATTCCTAAAATGATAAAGCGAGCAGGTGACAGATTGATAAAATGATATAATGAGAAGGTGACAGATTGATCAAATGATGTTGATAAAATGATATAATGAGAACGTGACAGATTGATAAAATGATATTGATAAAATGATATAATGAGAAGGTGACAGATTGATCAAATGATGTAATGAGAAGGTGTTAGATTGATAAAATGATATAACGAGCAGGTGATAGGTTGAGAAAATGATATAATGAGGTGTTAGATTGATAAAATGATATAATGAGCAGGTGACAGATTGATAAAATTATATAATGAGGTGTTAGATTGATAAAATGATATAACGAGCAGGTGATAGATTGAGAAAATGATATAA
This sequence comes from Chaetoderma sp. LZ-2023a, assembly GCA_034401795.1. NCBI lineage: Eukaryota > Metazoa > Mollusca > Caudofoveata > Chaetodermatida > Chaetodermatidae > Chaetoderma > Chaetoderma sp. LZ-2023a. The sequence goes on along the minus strand of CM067375.1, from coordinate 43,330,533 downwards.
TGAGAAGGTGACAGACTGATAAAATGATATAATGAGAAGGTGTTAGATTGATAAAAATGATATAACGAGCAAGTGATAGATTGAGAAAATGATATAATGAGGTGACAGATTGATAAAATGATATAAAGAAAAGGTGACAGATTGATCAAATGATATTGATAAAATGATATAATGAGAAGGTGACAGACTGATAAAATCATATTGATAAAATGATATAATGAGACGGTGACAGATTGATAAAATGATATAATGAGAAAGTGACAGATTGATAAAATAATATGATGAGAAGGTGAGAGATTGATAAAATGATGTAATGAGAAGGTGATAGATTGATAAAATGATGTAATGAGAAGGTGATAGATTGATAAAATGTTATAACGGGCATGTGACAGATTGATAAAATTATATAACTAGCAGGTGACAGATTGATAAAATGATATAATGAGAAGGTGACAGATTGATAAAATGATATAATGAGAAGGTGACAGATTGATAAAATGGTATAATGAGAAGGTGATAGATTGATAAATTGATGTAATGAGAAAGTGACAGATTGATAAAATGATATAATGAGAAGGTGTCAGATTGATAAAATGATATAATCATATAATTTTATAATGGTATAAGCAATAATTATATAATATTATATTGTTATTATAACTTGTATTTTTAAATCATGTGATGCTTTGCTCTTATTTTCAGTTTGAATGCTGTGGTATTGTCGGGCCAATTGACTACACCAATGGAACCGATTACAGTTTAATACTAGTTGGCAGACCCACGTCATGTCTAAATAATGGTTTATTGATTAATAAGGTAATAGCAGGTGGTCGTATTATAAAGGTGTCACTGCACATAAATTAACTTTTTCATTGATGAATTCTACGTATCTCATTTCAACGCTACTGTTGAATATTTTGAATTTAATTTGACTGGAAGCCGTTGCTGCCTTAGGCCATCATAATCTTTAGTACATTGTAAATCCATCATTGCCATACAATTCTTACACTTTCCTGGCTAGGGACAACACTGGGTATTTTGGAAATAATTTCATTGGAAGCTGTTACTTGTATAGGTGACTTGAAATTGAGCCACTGGCATTTTACAAGTCAAAGGCAAAGAAATAGCTGGCTTTCTTCTACAAGTTTCAATCAAAGAATTAAAAATAATTCAATACACTGGTTTCAATTTGGATAAGAATTGACTTTGATTTTTACAGTTGTGAAAGGGTTAATCTAAGATAACACATTATTATTATTATTATTATTATTATTATTATTATTATTATTATTATAGGGATGTTATGAGGCTATAAAGGAAAGAATTAAGCAGTACTTAGGACTTGTTATCGGCATTACAGTTGCAATTTTGGTTTTCGAGGTATGTATACCTAATGTCCATATTTGTAAAAAAAATTAGTTTAGCAAAGACTAAATAATGTTACACAATATATTAGGATTGAGTTTTCCAATAGAAATACGGCAGCATCAATTAAAAACAAAAACAAAATCAGCTCGTCCTAAACAATATCTTTGTTGCCAAACTGACAGCTAACCAACTTCTATACTGCATTGACAATGCCGACTTGGAAAAGAATATTATGATATATAATATCATATGCCAATATATAGTCAATAGCAACCGCTTTAAGTAACTTCCTATTTGCTAAATTCACAACCATCACTGCTAAATTGAAACAGCCCAACATGTATAAGCATGGTGAACACAACATTAAGAGCTCCTCACCACGTTACATTTCTCACTGTTGTCAAATTCTTAGTTTATACCCTGTCTCTCCTCTCTTTCTGTCTCTCTTTCCCTACCCCCCCCCCCCCCCATCACACATGCATGCCCGCACGCATGCACTCTCTCTCTCTCTCTCTCCCTCTCTATCTCTTTCTCTGATCATGCATCATACGCACGCCAACATGTACACACAAATGCACATAGTCATGTACACATACGCATGCTTGCGAACTACTTAATAAAATTGTAATCAGTGGTTGATATAGATTATCAATTAACTAGTTATACGTTACTATTTAATTAGTTTTGTTTTAGTATACCCCATCTTGATGTATTTATTATTGTATAGCATTTGTATGTATGGGAGACACGTGTATAAGACTTATGTCTTACTGTGCTCCCATTGAACAAAATAAAATTATGTTTAAAACAAAAACAATTTTAACATAGACACACCAGTATAAACTAACAACACACTTACAATTAGATCAACCTCTTCATATTCAAGCTCCAAACAGAAAACATATCACGCTTCCCTCTCTAATCCCCCCAGCTCTCTCCCTCTCGCTACTCTTTCTCCATCACTCCCCCCCCCCCTCTCTCTCTTTCTCATCATTATATCAACATTATGATATTTCATTTTGCAGTTCCTGTTGTTCATATTTGCAATCCTTCTGTGCCGAAAGGTGGGCAAGAACAAGATGGTATAGTTCTGTCATCAGGAGTTACCACATGTGTTGTATGGAAGCTATAATGGATTCATTATCTATCTGCTATAGTAAAAATACACACATTTCTCATTTTACAGATGCAGGGGTGCGAAGAGGGGGTGGGGTGGGTGGGTTGGCGGTGGGTGTGGAGGGGTGGTGTAGTGGGAGGGACAGCAATAACTATGATGGACACAGTTTTTTTATAATTAGTCACGTTTTATCATGTTAAATGTAATTTAACCTCTCTTGTGTGAACTTGTCGTTATAATGACAACACCGCCTCTGCAGTATTCTTGAGGTCTGTCTATTTGCAGGTCAAGAGAAGACTATTTTTGAAAAGTGAGGGGGGGGGTTGTATAAGTAACATGTACATAATTTAATAGAGGCTATTATCTATTTCTGAAAAAGAATTTTGCTTAGACAGTGCCTATTGTAAATAATAATAATAATAATAATAATAATAATAATAATAAAAATAAGAATAAAAATAATAAGAATTTTTATTTTATTTAATTCCATGTTGCATATGACCCAGTCTATATTTTTAATACAGGGGTGTTAAAAGCTGTGTTGTCTTTAACCCGTACCACTCTGATGTCTATAATCTATCTTTTACTGTGTCAATAGCAATGAAACTGGTGTACATTTTTCTACAATTATGGTCGATGATGTTGCGGTCTATGATAGCAACTTCTTCCACTAAATTTGTTGTGAAAAAAATGAACATCAGTGCATTTTTCACTTTAATTTGAAAAGTAAAATGTTTGACATCAGATGGGTGCGGTTTAACAATGACACAATCTACCAACACTGTCTTAAAACACAACTTTATTTCCAGCCACCTCTTTAAGACTTCAAAATGATGGCATAACATTAAAAAGGTTAAATTCAATAGTGTATATAAATATACCTGCTAGTGCAGGCTACCTGACCGGTATTGGCCCTGGACCAGCCCAGTAGCCGGTGTTATCAGGAATATATGTTGTCATATAAGGCTGAACATTCATGATAAAATGTTTAATTTTAAACAATATGAATAATCAATTTGCATATATTGATGGCAGGATATAGTAATGTGATGGACTCCCTGTTGTTACAAGCATGTGCCTTCACACAAAGGACCTTCCCAAGTTTACGCATCCATCATATGAGAATATTATGTTGAATGTTTTGAAACAAATTTAACAGGGAGCTTTTGCTGCCAGTCAAATTAGTTTGAAAATGTTCAACAGGTTTTGTATATTGAAATTAGGACTTAGCGTTACTTGGGTAACTATGATCATTATTACAATCGTAATTTTCAATAACTGTATACAAACATGCATATATGAAAATGGATCATTGATGTTAATTGATATAGAATATTTTAGCATGGCTGTGCAGCTGTAACATTGTACATATCCTAAGTACTGCCAATGTGGAAATCAATGTACATAGTGTCATTATACTAATTAGTCTTAAGCCTTTTAGTTAAAAGTATCTTTATCGTGTTTCAATGATAAGTATATTTTCTAGTTTAAAATTTTATTTTCAATCAGGTAATCAGCTTTATTTATTGACCCGTTAACACTCATATCAGCCAAAAACGGCCTCTGCAGTGCTCTTGAGAGATGTCCATTTGCAGACCAAGTGAAGAATATTTTTGAAAATTGCCCACTGAAATTGACTGGCCCGATAACCGACCCAGCTATTCCAGTGGTAAATTGTCAAAAATAGTGTTCTCTTGGTCTGAAAATGGACACTTTCTATGAGAAAATTGAACCTTTTAAAACAAATTCAAGGGTTAAAGGGTTAACACTTTTAATCCAAAGGTCCGAAATCGAAAACTCATTTACAATTTAAGAAATATTCTGCTGAATATTTTGAAACTGTTTTAACTGGTAACTGTTACTGCCCATAAAAGTAATAGATTCATGTCAAATTAGTTTCAAAATATTCTCCAGCTTACCCTGAAATTGAGATTCTGGGAATTCAGGGTTCAAATGGTATTAAATGCCGATAAAAATTGTCATTTAGTAATGGACCATTCCATTTTTAGATATGCCCCGCCCATCACTAGCTAGGCCCCACCCACACCTCTCCATGTTGGGATTGATCGATCCCCAAATGCCCTAGCTATCAATTTCCTGAAAACTATACAGGGAAGCTGTTCAATATTTTGTAACTAATTTGAAATCAGTCAAATTAGTTTCAAAATATTCAACAGAATATTTATTAATAGTAAAAGCAAACAATTTGTACAACAATGCATAGACCGTCTTCAAATATGCGTTCGTGACGTACTTATCGACGTTATTCATGACGTCATTCATTATGATGTCATTGCACACATAACGCAGTTCATTATGACGTCATATGATGGGTGGGTACTCTAGAAAGGTGAATTGTACATACTAAAATAAAAAAATGTAATATATTTTTGGATTAAATTAAGAGACAACGCCTTTCACATTCCATAGTTAACCCTTTAATGGCGAAGCCAGCAAAAACTGGCCTCTGTAATGACTTTTAGGACTGACCATTTGCAGACCAAGAGAATACATTTTTTACAATTCACCACTGGGATGACTGCCTTGATAACGGAGCCAGTCATTCTAGTGGTACTTTATCCAAGAATAATCTTGTCTTGGCCTGCAAATGCTCATTTGATAAGCAAGTATTTTTTATATTTCTGACCAGATTTAGCGATTTAAGGGATACTCCCTTGAGCCCAGGACTCTGCTACATGAGATAGAACACACAATGATTAGTGCATAAATAATTGTCTGAATACTTTCCAGATGACTACGGCAACAGAAGCATTCAATCAAGCTGTTCTCAATATTTTCACCTATCAGTTATGACATTTGACTCGCCAATGCTAGGGGCACTATGATGTACATTTTAGATGACTGACTGTTGATATGTGCCATTGGCATTGCTAAAACATATTCGTATACTAGGTATTTGATGATCAAATGTGTTTGTTTGTAATTTGATGGCAATGAAGACAAACACGTTTCTGATTCATTTTTACACATGTATGCATGACTAGCATATATATTTCCTTTAAGTTGGAGTCTGTAGACGCATGCAGTGTTGATGCTGTGATTGGCTGAAACTGTAATGCCTGATATCTGGATGGCTGTGATTGGTTGACAGATTAGCGCCTGATATATCATCAATGGCTGTGATTGGCTGACAGGCTACCACCTGCTGTGTCTGTGAGTGGCTGAGAGGTTAAACACATGCTGTGTCTGTAGCCATTATTGACTGACAGGTTAACACCTGATCAAGAGAAGAGAGATTTAAAATTGTTACCACTGGAGTTACTAGGCCAGTGACAGAGCTAGTCATTCGAGTGGTAAATTTTCAAAATACTCTTCTCTTGGGCTACAAATTGCTCTTTCTCCAGACCCCTGCAGATGTCGTTTTCGGTCTGTTTGACCATTAAACGGTGAAGTTGACACAAGAGGAGTTAACATAGAATGCACATTTGCTATCACAATAGTGTTGTTCCTTAAAGGAAATCTCACCTTATCTTAAACTAACAATTCATGTGATAAAATTTGTCATGCATAAGCCATATGTGGCATTTTAGCTTTTTATCATGCCGACAACGAATGATATTCTGGCTTTAATAGCTAGATGTTGATACATTTCTACAGTCTATGATGGCTGTCATGGTTTACTTTTCAACCAATCAGAAAAAACTAGCATGTCTACCTCGGTATATAGGCTCAGTAATAAGGTGCCAGCTAAAGTTTGGCAATGTGGTATAAAAGCAATCATACATCTAAGCTGTTGAATATTTTGAAACTAATTTGACCAGAAGTTGTTGCTGCCATGGGCAACAACAACAACTTCCAATCAAACTGGTTTCAAAGTATTCAACCTGATGAGTGTTACATAATAAAGAGTGTAATACATTTGCACTTACATGACATCACTCACTATCGCTTGAGGAGACAAAATGGTGTTGCTCACTATTCAACATTTACTTGGTATTACAAAGCTGATAATTGTGGTACAGATAGGGGAATGTGACAGGATATGAATGATATGGCATCTATAAACCATAATCTATCGGTGTAATGCAACATGTGCGATGAGATTAGCATCATTTTAAGGTATGTTGCTTTTCCACCACCTATGCCAGAGAACCACGGCATGAAGATGTAGGTGGTGGCCAGTGGAGTGTGTTTTACGATAGCGAGTGTACATATTGCCTCTTCACCTGTCCATGTACCCAGTATCTATGTTGGCAGTCATATTGAACACCAGAGTGACTATATATAAACTTCTTATAAACACTTTAACTCACAAATTTCTTCAAGAATTCTGTCAATTTTTTCATAAAAATGTCAATCTACAGACCAAGAGAAGATTAATCTTGAGTATTTATCACTTGAAGCATCACTACATTCTATTTTGTATTAAAATACGAAAGCGGAAATATAATCAAATCAAATTCGTTAATATAATTGAACTTATGTATAATTCTAATTGATTTGTCATATTTCGTGTTGCTTATGGTGTGTCTTAAATGCCCACATTCGTTCCAGACTGCTTGAAAATAAAATTGGTAAAATTGTCTAGTTTTTTAGGCTAAATTTATGGACATCAATGTTATGAAACAAAATCAGTCTTAACATATGCTGACTCATCATATGCTAAGATAAGTTTGGTTTCATTACATTGATGTACACGATATAAGTTTATTCAATTACAGAACTAAATTTTTTATTAATCTATACAGAATGAAATCATATATTAAAAGTGCATACGCACCCCAAAATGATTGAAAATAAAATTGTTGAAATTATATACATTTAGAGGCTTAAATTGTGTACTTTCAATGTAATGAAACGAAATAAATCTTAACATATTATGATTTCATTCCATATAAATAAATTTCATAGGTTTAGTTGTGAATTTGAATTAGAGGCTCAGTGCCTCTAATTCAATTTGACAACTTAAACAAATTATATTAATTTATACGTAATGAAATCATGCTTAGATTTATTTCGTTTCATTACATCTAGACCCACAAATTAAGCCTCTAAAAGTATACAATTTTAACAATTTTATTTTCAACCATTTTGCTGTGAATATGCATCTTTATGATTAGTTTCGTTTCATTACATTGATGTACACAATTTGATCCTATAAGATTAGGTAATTTAACCATTTTATGTTCAAGCATTCTGGTGTGAATGTAAGATTTTGACCCTTTAAAAAAACTTAAACGGCAAGTTTCTCAATTTCAAAATGACTATGTAAGAAATGTGTTGAATATTCTGAAACTAATTAGACGGAAACCTGTTGCTACCATGGACATCAACAACACCCAGTAAAATTAATCTCAAAATATCCAACACAACATTCCTTATAACATCAAGAATGTGTCGTTTCGGGGTTGGATGTGTTAAAGGGTTAATATTTTGTCTCTATTCACCTTATGCTATAGTTATCATTAGCATTGTAGATATTACCATCAACTTGCCATTTAAATCAGATTTCTAGTAAATTATTAAACTTTGTGCTGAATAAAATAACATACAGTAGAGCTCAGAAATAACTTACCATGTTTACGAAACAAAATAAAATGTACTGTTGCATATTTTGATTTTTGAACATAATTGGATTGGAAGACATCGCTGCCTAAGGCAGCGATGTCTTCCAATCAAATTATATTCAACATATTCAACAGAACAGTTCTTTCTACCTTAACGTGTTCATGTTTTTTTGTTATTGAAACATTTTAATTTATTTATGAGCTGTACTGTAATTTTAATGTATTAAGTTTTATATGTTGATATCGTTATTACACATTTATCATCTGATAACGCCAAGATCTGCTTTGTTAAATTTATTTAACAAAACTTCATTCATTTGAATTTCTCTTTGTTCATCACACATAGATCATTTCTTATTGAAACCATGTCAATTTTACAAGAAGCTCTTCTATCAAGCATTTATATTTTATATTCTGGAAATTCTCTTGAAAGAATTAACACCAAAATAATGATCCTATAAATAAATCTATTTTTTTTTATAATTCTTATTTTACTACAAACTTTATATGGCAGGCCATTAAACCAGTACTGCACACACCTGAATGGAATCCATTAAAAAGCCACATTCCACAAAAATGCTTGAAAATAAAATTGTTTAAATTGTATAGCTTTGATGGTTTAAACTGTGTGACTAAATGCAATGAAACGAAATAAATCTTATAATATCGTGATTTCATTTCATATCGGCCTAAATTAATATATTTCTTTAGTCGTGAAGTTGAATCAGGGATATGTGTCTAATTCAAGTTCACAACTTAATGCAGAATGAAATTATTATATGATAAGATTTATTTCGTTTTATTGCATTGAGTTACAGAAGTTAAGCCTCCACATGTTTACAATTAACCTTTCCAGAGTATCCATCTACCATCTGATGTCATAATCAGCTACAAGGTGTGTAGGATGATGTCATAATCATTACATCATAAATGATTATATGGGCTTGTTAAGTATGACGTCACTGCGCGTGATTCGCAACCTGGAAGTGTGTATTTTGCTTTATTACATCATAAGTACGTGTTTATGACGTCATCATTTGTTGTTAAACAAAAACATTGTTTTGTGTATTTAACAATCGAGCTGAACCAGGAAATACGTCATCACTTAACAAGCCTATTAGGGCTGTCTTTAACTCTTAATAGTCCGACACGTTATAGGAACTGTATGTCTACTATTTAATAAACATGCTATTGAATACTTTGAAACTAATTTGACTGGGCACTGTTGCTACTATAGACATTAACCATCTTATTCTCTAACATTCTGGTGTGAATCTGGGGGGCCTACAAGTTACCCAGCATTTGCAAGGCTATTATCTCCTCCTGTATCCAAAATGGCGATATCTTATCTAAAAATTCTCATTTGTACTGGGCATACAACTGTTTGTAGTTTCATGCAAGGATACTATCTTTTACGGTTCTGCGGCACATGTCCACAGACTTCAGAACCCATATTGCAAGAATGATCAATACAAGATAATGACCCCTTGTTTTCCTAGCAGTTTTTTCCGGGTGTAAACGTCTGAATTGTGTAACATTTTGTTCTACAAATCGCATGCTCACACCAGGAGAAGGCTGCTATAGGAAGAGGAATCATCAGTGGTGTTCCACCGTGAGTTGCAGTAGAGATACCAGTGAGCCATATGCAGAATTTATCAATCAGTTTAATCGAAAGTGTTTGGTATCTGCAAGTCACCAAGGTCATTCATGTAAGCCTTTTTCGACTCATGCATTCCAGCCTTATAAGAAGGGGATGCCAAGTGGCATTGTCAAAGGTAGTCACTTTTGTACGACAAATCGGACAATCAAATCACATCGTGATGCCTAATTAGACATTTCTACTACCATTTTGTATGTGAATAGTATTTCATATAGACCCTACGGTGTCCATTCATGCACATTTTGTGTGACCGCCGATAATGTGTAAGTTCTTCATTGTTGTATTTTCATTGTATAACTTTACCACTTTTGGCACAATAAACTGTTATTATATATTTTAAATTGTTTGTATTTTCACTTAAATTATGACGTAGTCATACCCCGATCAGTTCAATTTCGAAAAGCATACAACATCTTTTTCTTTTGTCTTATTCTTTCTTCTATTCTGAAAGTTGAACAAAACTATAATATGGTCAAACCATTCAATAGTATCCACCAATACGTAGAGCCAAATGGTGTACACTTGTTATTAACGTTTAGGACCAGGAAGTTCCAGGAAATCTACATCAAGATAATTATATTATAGTACCAGGGACAGACCTGGCTTTGGCTAATTGTTAGCCATTATATTAGCCAGCTACCCTTTTTCTTAGCCAAATCTATTTTAGCTAGTGTTTTGCAACGTCTACACGCCATCACCAACAGGTAAACATTTCAACTCAACATTACATACCATTAATACACGATTATATTGAATATTTTGAAACTAATTTGGAGGTCATGGTCATGCTCTAGAGGTCAGTATCAAGGTCAAATGATCTTAAAATTCCCAAATTTAGTTTTAAGTCTCTAATATTGAGATTTAGTTGTTTTTGACTGTCAACTGTATGCTTTTGCAATCTGCTGATGTAATTAGCGATGGTTTTGAACAGTTTTGTCACATTCTCAGAGTCAAGGTCAAGATCATTCTGACCCTTGAATTACAAGCCTATCCGGCTTGACCAAGAGAAGACTAATGTAACGCTGTACTTCACTCTGATTTTTTTGGAAAATTAAATACATGGGAGATGCCACCCCGCCCCTGCCACAAATCCGCAACATTCAGCCACAAATCCACAACATGCGGCCACAAATCTGCAATATATGGCCACAAATTCGCAACATGCGGCCGCAAATCCGCAATATGTGGCCGCAACATGTATGCATGAATTTTGGTGTGCATGTGTGTCCGGGCATGTACATACACATGTTACTGCATGTATAAATGTGCAGCCGCCTGTATAAAATTGTGGCCACATTTTTTGAAAATTTAATAATTAAATGACTGCCACTTTAAAGACCACTCCTTAAATACGATAAAAACATGATTATTATCTATATAATATTATACAACATCGCTTAGTTTACCTATATATTACCCATGTAACGCAACACTGATTTAAAAAAAATTAAATGACTGGGGCAGTTTCAAAATATTTTTTTAACCACGAAGGGGGGAGGGGGGGGGCGGCGCCACCATCCAGCTAACTAATACATTAAACATGACAGAGGTGCTTGGAACATCATTATTAATCAACGATGACGATGGTGGACAATGTTCAACAACAAAACAATAATGCACAGCCTAAACCAATAGCGTTACACTAGGTGTGCACTGTCGGCCATTGTTCTCGTATTGATCAACTCGTCACAACCTGACAGATACACATCAATCATATGGACAACTGAACAATTGTACTTAGCCTCCTGACATATACACACCAATCATTCTGACAACAGAACAATACCACACAGACGCACACATGACCTACACCACCTCATTACGCATTACACCTGTCAAAACCAATTAAAACCCCATTAATCAAATTAATTTAGCAGACAGTGGCCACCTGCATGAACAATAGCAACCACCCGCTCATTTAGAACAATAGGGTACAGCTGCTCATTTAGAACAATATCATACAGCGTCCACCCACTCATTTAGAGCGATAGACTCCACCCACTCATTCAAAACAACCAATCAGAACGCAACCTCCCCTTTACTAGGGTCAAATGTCACATTAAAACCCATTAATCATTTTTGACAGGAGAACAATAGCAGCCAGCCGCCCCCTAGACTACTCATGTTCTCAGGGGTAGTGTGGCAGAGCTAAGTCAGATGTGCTCATCTTTTGCTAATATTTTACTAAATGCACTTAATCACCACCCCACCCCACCGCCATGGATTGCTTCGGATGCAAACTATCTCCCACCCAATCTGACGCCCTTTTTAGGCCAAAGTAAATTAAGCACATAGCCTTAACCCTTTAAGCCGTTACACTTTTCAAGACAATTTCAATTTTCTCTAAGAAGTTGTCAATTTGCACACCACAAGAGGACTGTTTTTTAAATTTCCCAACTGGAATGACTGGCTCGGTTATCGAGACAGTCATTCCAGTTGTAAATTTTCAAAAACTTTCTTCTCTTGGTCGATGATGATGATGATGGTGGTGGTGGTGGTGGTGGTTGTTGTTGTTGTTGTTGTTATTATTGTGATGATGATGATGATGGTGGTGGTGGTGGTGGTGGTGGTGGTGGTGTGGATGATGTTGATGATGATAATGATGATAATGAAGGTGGTGCTGGTGGTGGTGGTGATAGTGGCAGAGGTGGTGGTGATGATGATGGTGGTGGTGGTGGTGATGGTAATGGTGATAATGCTGCTGCTGCTGCTGCTGCTGCTGCTGCTGATGATGATGATGATGATGATGATAATGAAGATGGTTGTGGTGGTTGTGATGATGATGGTGACGGTGGCAGTGGTGATGGTAATGGTGGCAGTGGTGATGGTGATGATGATAATGATGATGATGATGATGGTGGTGGTGGTGATGATGATGATGATGATGATTATTATGGTGATGATGATGATGATGATGCTGCAGTTGTTTATGATGATGGTGGTGGTGGTGGTTGTTGTTGTTGTTGGTTGTTGTTGTTGTTGTTGTTGTTGTTGTTGTTGTGGTTGTGGTTGTGGTTGTGGTTGTGGTGGTGGTGGTGGTGGTGGTGGTGGTGGTGGTTATATGATTAAACGCACTGGCTCAGGATCTCCCAAGGTTGGGAGATATTTTTTATTTATTTTATTGTCTGAGATTTGTTATGTTTGTTTGATAGAGGCGGTATGGCCTATAAAATATGAATAATATATATCATTCATTCTGAAGGTTTTTGAAGAGTTAATTTCGAATTAACCAAGATGTCACGTAGATTGGAGTTTTTCTTAAAGGCTATCACTGGACGCAAATTGAGAGGTTTTTTCATTTTATCCTGCAATTTATGATATTCATCTTTCAAAATTTCAGAAATTTCAACATTTTTTCGATTGTATGTTAAACTGAATGGAATAATTTCACGTTGATCAGCAAGACCAGGGTCCACGTTTATGCCACTCGGCCATTTTGTTTTCAGTTGCTTAATCCAAAATGATTCTCGAAGTTTTCTTTGTTTATCAGTTTCTTCGGCCGTAGCAGAAAGAGGCAGTTGCTCAATAGGCATAATTTCAAAGTGTCTATCGACAGAATGACCAGGAAGATTGAAATGTTGAGCTACGTTGGTGTCCTCATCGTGTCTAATATCGCAAAGGTGTCTAGTTGCTCGCCATCTGAAAGGGCATTTTATTTCACCGACATACTGCTTTTGGCATAATTTGCAAGATATTAAATAGATAACATTTTTAGAATCGCAATCTAAATTAGACTGAAGTTGGAATTTGCTTTTGTTCTGATAACTGACAAATGTTGTCTGATTATGTAGATAGAGGTCTAATTTACACGTCTTCTTCCCACATTTCTGAGATTGTCCTACGCCTATAATCGGACGATTGTGACGAATTTTGGTAGGCTTTTGATCGGCAGCCTTATCAGTAATAGTTTCCAAATCATGTAAAGTTTCGGATTGTATTTTGCGCAAAAATCGTGTTGAATATCCCCTCGGTTTGAGGGCTTTAAATAAGGTGGAACACGCAGATTCAAAATTCTTTCTATCACTAGAATTTCGGTGAAATCGGATAATCTGTGATTTGATAATACCTTTAAAAGTATGAGGTGGATGGAAAGATTTCTTATGCAGTAGTTGATGGGAATCGGTGGGCTTAAAGAATACTTTGTAATCAAGAAGCCCACTCGTGTTATAATTTACACCTTTGTAGAGAGTAACGTCCAAAAAGTCTACGGACGACTGGTCGATGTTGGCTTTAAGTTTGATGTTAGGATCGTGATTGTTCAAAATAGTGAAAATTTCATCAAACTCTTCCCTCGAATGATTCCAGATCATAAAAATATCATCGAGGTAACGGCGGTAAAATAAGGGCTGCTTAGGACATTTGTTAAGCGCATCTTCTTCCCACTCAGCTACATAGATGTTGGCAAAACTAGGACTAAAACGTTTACCCATAGCGCATCCACAGATTTGTTGGTAGATTTCGCCAGCGAATTCGAAATCATTGCCCTTTAAACTCAGCTCCAGGAGAGCTAATATTTCGCTAGTGGGCCTATTGTTATCGGGATATTTATCAAATGCTCTGCAAACAGAAGACAAACCCCTTTCGATGTCAATGTTTGTGTACATAGCATCGATGTCGAGGGTTATCAAGAGTGAGTTTGGAGGAACAGAAATTTTGGAGACCTCGGATAGGAAATCCTCAGTGTTGTTCAAAAAGCTGAAATGTCTATTCGCAATTGGTTGTAGGTGGTAATCAATAATTTCACTAATTCGATAAGATTCAGAGCCGCAATCAGAGATAATAGGTCGACCCGGTGGTATCATAGGGTCGGACCATGACTCAATAGGTTTATGAATTTTTGGCAGAAGGTAAAACGTACGTGGATTTGAATCTCGTTTAGCAGTAAGGTATTTAAACTGCTTTTTCGTTATGGCCTTTTTGTCAGCCATTTCTTGAAGGATTCCATTAAATTTATCACAATTATTTTGCCAGAGTGGTTCGTGTAATTTGCGGTAGTGTTTCAGATTACCAAGTTGCCGATGTGCTTCACGAATATAATTATCCTTACGCATTAATACAGTAGCAGATCCCTTGTCAGCAGGCTTTATAACGATGTCATTGTTTTTACGCAAACCTGTTAAGGCTAAACGTTCTTGATATGACAAATTTTGATGATTTTTAGGAAATTCTAAATTTTCAACACGCTCCTTGATAGCTTTTATACTATCAGGGATCGAAGGGTCAACCAACTTCGAGTTAGGTGCCCAGCCAGTTTTTTCAACAAAAGGTAGAAAGTTGTTTTTCTTGGAATTTCGAAAAAAGTCTGCTAATTTTACACGGTGAGAAAATTCTTCAATTTCACATAAGCCATTATCTAAAAGGGCATCTATGTCGACTTTGGGCCGTGGTGTTGGTACATATGTTAGACCGAGATTTAGCAAAGATTTTTCTGCTTCAGACAATATAGAACCAGTTAGGTTAACGATATTACCACCCAGGCCAATTTCTGGGTGGTTAGTACCCTGACCCATAGTTAGTTTAAATTAAGGTGCGATAACCAACTATTATACATCCAATTTGCAGTGCACTCCGTCCAGTGGATGTTGTCCTCAACCACCTGAAATTCAGACACGGGGAGGCTGGGCAGGATAGGGACCTTGGCCCTTAAGGCCTCTACACGGCTGTTAACGAATTGTATGTTTCGTTTCTCGGTTGTAGTCAGGTGCTTCGAATAATTTAGTTTGGCAAAGTGAACTTTAGCCTTTGGAAATTTTGAATGCATGGTACTAAACAGATTCTCAATTCTCTGGGAGGTGTCATGCTGAAGTTCGTCCTTATCATTAATTCCGATGTTAAGGATGATACGCTGAGGTTGGAAGACCTCATTGTATTTTCTAACAATATTCCTAATGTGGTTTATCTTAGCACCTGGATATATTGCTACCTGCATATCTGGATGAGGTGTCTGATTGATACGAGCTAAATTTGAAGACCCAATCAGCAGAATCTTCTTGTTCAGAGTAGGAAGGCGCCATTCACTCTTGTTATCCACCACGAACCGAAACTTGTAGAAAGACCTATGCTCTTTGGGTGTATCCCTAGGCGTAGGTTTGGGCTTAGTTGTGGGCGTAAACTTAGGTTGTGGTGGCTTGGACCTCGGCGTCGACGATCTGGTCTTTTGACCAGGTCGGTCAGTGGCTGCTCTCTGTGGAAGGGGCGGAAACTCGACTGGGGACAGTGGCGAGACCGGAAGAGGGATCTGACTAGGATCCACATGAGCAGACACTGACGGTGACCATTCTGGCAGTGGAATCAGGAGCGGATCCACCACAGGACACTGCAGGGGGAACACTGGTGAGCACTGGTTATTCACCCGCTTAACTACTGGGGGACTCTCAGTGGGTGACCTATTCCGTTTCCGATTTGATTGTGGGATGATTGGTACGGTCAAGGCTGACCTTGTAGTCGGTGTGACTGGTAGGGCCACAGAGGGCCCTGCAGTTGATGTTCCTGGTAAGGTCACATGTGACCCTACAAGGGGTGTTGTACTATGGCAGGTTCTAAAATGTGGATCAAACGTGGTGTGGATGATGTTGATGATGATAATGATGATAATGAAGATGGTGCTGGTGGTGGTGGTGATAGTGGCAGTGGTGGTGGTGATGATGATGGTGGTGGTGGTGATGGTAGTGGTGGTAATGGTGATGCTGCTGCTGCTGATGATGATGATGATGATGATAATGAAGATGGTGGTGGTGGTGGTGATGATGATGGTGACGGTGGCAGTGGTGATGGTAATGGTGGCAGTGGTGATGGTGATGATGATAATGATGATGATGATGATGATGGTGGTGGTGGTGATGATGATGATGATGATGATTATTATGGTGATGATGATGATGATGATTATGATAGTGGTGTGGGTGATGATGATGATGATGATGAGGATGATGCTGCTGTTGTTTATGATGATGGTGGTGGTGGCAGTGGTGGTGGTGATGATGGTGATGATGATGATGATGATGGTGGTGGTGGTGGTGGTGGTGATTGTGATGATGATAATGGTGATGGTGGCAGTGGTGATGATGGTGATGGTGGGAGTGGTGATGATGATGGTGATGATCATGATCATGATGATGGTTGTGGTAGTGGTGGTGGTGGTCGTGGTGGCAGTGGTAATGCTGGTGATGATGATGGTGGTGATGATGATGGTGATGATGATGGTGGTGGTGATGATGATGATGATGGTGGCAGAGGCCATTTTTTGCTGATATTAGTGCTAACCCACCCTGACTTCCCAGAATCTCAATCAGGTTTTCTCATAACGGTCGTTTTGAGGGTGTATACCCCAAATGCAACTTGGGACACCAAAGAGTAGTGGCTGTGGGTCCCATGAGAACCCTGAAAATATTGTATGATTATTAAATACTAATTAGTTTTATAGGGTTTGGCACAAACACACCAATACAATCTAGCACGAACCACCATAATTCATAGCTGTGAGCCGCGTTACTCTCTCATCTTTGTATGGATGGAAACACTGCCTGGGAATTCCAGGTTCCAGTTTGGGACTCCCAGATTCCAGGTTGGCACCCCGAGATTTCTAGTTTGTGGGGTTCCAAATTTTGATGCTACGAGAAACACTAATCTCAATTTTAAAACAATCATACAGGTAAGCTGCCGAGTATTTTGAAATTGATTTGACAAGTACCCGTTGACAGCAACAGCGCCCAGTGAAATTAGTTTCAAAATACTCAACTGAATATTTTATTTTTTTTAAACCTCAAGGAGTTTGGTGTTTTGGCCTTTCTGGTCCAAAGGTTTACGGTTAATCGTTGTTGTATAAATTACAAGCCATATATATCAATGTAATAATGTGGATTCAAGTGCAAATGTAACAAAAATACGAGGAACGTGAACAGACGTCAGCATAGCGACATTATTGATGGTCGCGTAGATGAAGGTCGCGTTCCTAATATATTTCACATAAAATGGCGCTCACAACGAGACAATTCTTTACTCAGCACATGTTGTGTCATCAATCGACGGTAACACATGCAGCATTAATGCAAGACATATTAACAAATAAATTTCTATAAGATTTTCAGATATATAGTGCGCGTGCTGTTTTCATAACCTGCTTAGATTTGGACTTTCCGTTCTAACAGTATTAGTACGTCGGCTAAACGTTATTTCAGGAATGTCTCAGTACGCATGCCCATAAAACACATGTAAAGAGTAGTCTCCCTTGATCTATATTGAAATAACCATAGCGGCAGTTATATAGATAACTCTGTGGAAATAACAAGTAAATTAGAGGTGGTCGTGGTTGATGACGTGGAACTCAGGGATACACATTAATAGCTATATTTTCGCGCTTTAAACATGCTTGTGCATATATTAAAGTTTCTCTGTTACTTAAAGGGTGACAGTATAATAAATATTCATAAATAATATGCATTTAAGGCATTAATTTCCAGAAGTAGAAGGGAAAATGTGCTAACACAGCATGGGTGGGACACGAAGATTTGAAGACCCCCCTCCCCATACCGTACTTTCAATCACCCTAACCAAACTAATTCATGAAAAACGATGCGGTCTTCTGTCACGCGTTCACATAAAGTATGTTCAGAATGACACGCTTGTATTTTTATATTGAGACGTTGTTATAATTAACATATGCATAATGATCATATGACATCGCTTTGAGAAATTACCGAAGAATTACCCATTTGATAAATATTCTGTTGAATATTCTGAAACTAATTTGGCTGGGCGCCGTTGCTCCTATAGGCAAAAAATTTAACAGCTTATCAGTATAGTTTGTTCAGAACACCATCACTGACCTCCCCACGCTGTATACAGTTTTGAGGTTGGCATGAAATATACCATCCGTCGTTGTCGGACCTGAGTGCCGCGCTGTCATCGTGCTGGTGGACAGCTGGTGCTCTACATATATGCTTTGCGGCGCTCCATGCCCTGTGAAAAACGGGAAGGCAGTGGCATGGACATGGAGATGATCGAAACGGGTGTCTACACGGCAATCTCTCTACGTGGGAGGAGGGTGGGTGGAGGGCACCTTCAAATGCATTCTCCCGCCGGCAGAGGGTTAATCCTCTGTGACGTCGTAACTCCAGACAGACCCTTTGCCACATAACTAGACAAATCACGGCGCGCATGTTTGCTGCGCAACTTTTTTAGCCAATCAACGCGCATCGTTACTAAATTGAGCGACCCAATCAAAATCGTCGTTCTATCTACATTTCGGCGATATGACCGACTTCTCGACACGAAGCGACGCCTCTTGTATCAGTGTAAATACACGGAGCCATGGATTGTAGGCCTAGCGACAATAGCAAGAGGTAATATTTGAGAACAATTCGTGAGATGCTAGTATACTTTATGTAATATACATATAACATAACACTATTTTCGTGAAATAATATAAAATGCCTCAGATACCAGTGGCAAGCGCTTGATAATTGGATGTAATCAATGACGCGGCTAGTCGATCTGCTGGCTGATTTGTAGTAACGTTGACAGTCACGCGATGACGCGATCATTGATAAACATTGTTTTTTTTGTTTTTTTCTGAGTTCTAAAGCTTTAGTTTGTCCGCTCTCTCCCAGTCACGTCGCGGTTTATTTTTACTGTGATATTCACATATTGCTAAACAGAATTGAGCTAAGCGGGGTGCGGGGGCTTAGACAGGTTGTGAAAAGTTGCTTCTCACAGTACATTAAATTTAATCTGCTTAATAATAATAATAATAATTATAATAATATTTATTATTTATTATTATTATTATTATTATTATTATTATTATTATAGTTTTTACGGAATTCCCTTATGACGTCATTTTCACGCGTGTGCAGACGAATGGCCGTCAAGTATACGGCCAGCTGATCACTGTTTTGTAAGTAAAACAACAACGCGACCGCGGTTGATGCTACTCAAAGCTATGAGAGTTGCAATTTTACGTCAGCTCTACCGATAAAGTTGGCCGAATTGACAAAGTGACGGCAAAATACTACAGCGATGATATGTCAGAAACGCCCTCACCCCATCAGTGCATGTGAATCTTGGTCAAATGCAGGCGACGCTATCTCACGACATAGATTTCAAAATATTTTCTGTGGAGAACCCAACCCTGTACCCCATATTTTGGTTAGCTTTGCACCAACCTTGGGGTGGTGGGAGGTGGAGGGTGGTGGTGGTGGACTGCATTATTTCCCACCCGCATCTCAGTAAATAAACAATACTTAATTTCAATTTAATTATGAATTAATTAATCACTATGCTGGAAACTACTCAGAGCATCTCATTTTCCATTTATTATAGGGGAAGGGGCATGACACCCCACTTACCCCCATCACCATTGGGAACCCCACCCAGACCATGACTGCATGCTAGGTTAGACACCATGACACAGTTGATGAATTTATTATTAAACTCCAAACGTATGAGTGCTATTTTCACAAATTGTGTGTTTTGTTGGGTTAGTGACAGAAACAGAGGGTGGGGTAGGGAGCATTAGGCCCCTAAAAGATTTAGATGTTGTATGGAGGGGTAGAGGGAGGGGGTTCTTTTCCTGGCAGCAACCTTGAGAATGTATAATAGTAAATAAAATAATATTAAATACGGTCATACTCAGATAGCTGATCAGCATAGTATATTTTAATATTCAACTGGAAAAACATCTGAAATTTACAAAGTGAACATGGTGAGCTCATATGCTATGGGCCAGGGGCTGTAGGACCTGGATCTAGGGCTATCTGTTCGGCATTATCCCTGTAATGGTGAGGATTGGTAAATGATATTTGAATTTTTGCTTAGTAAATGGCCATTTGTAGGTTAAGGGAAGATTTTTTGTACTTTACTTTATTTTACTGTTCCAGTAACAAAGCCAGCCATTTCATTTTTCAAAAAGTAATCCTCCCTTGGCTTGCAAATGGATATCTTTCAAGATATACCACTACAGAAGCAATTTTTGGCAAACATGACAATTTCCCCTTTAATGTTCAAATTTCATTAAGAAAATTTCAATTTTTTCACACAAAATGCATATTTACACTTTGGAGATCATAATAAGGCAATTTTTAAATTTTACAACTGAAATGGCTGTCTTGATTATGGAGCCATACATCTCAAGATCAATACAAATGCTAGTTTTGGACAATTTGTCCTTTAAAGGGTCAACACTCACTTTGTTGTATTACATATGTTATGCTATGTTAGGGGACAAAACTATGTTGATAAAATTATAAAATAATTGAAAGGAAATTGGGAATTAGTCATTCTTGGGGCAAATTAATTTCAATTAGCAATTCCAATTCCTAAAAATTTACCAATTTATCCAATGTCGTAATTGAATTAGTACAACTTCCAATTACCATCAGTCCTGGTCATTGTTAAATTGAATCTGCTATCTAGAGCCTATAAATTTCCCTGTATGAGCGGAGTTACACCCCTGTCTGTCAGGAACTTGCTTCCACATATCTAATTTTCAGCATTTCCTGAATGAATGGCACATGGCTAGATACTGATACACCACTCCTATTTAAAAGACAAATTGGTTTCTATGCTTGGGCAGATCTGGGGGCCATATGTTCAGCAATGTTTTAATATGGAGTGAGTGATTCAACACTGGCAATGCTACCTAATTTCTCTGAACCAATTCATGGCATGCCACTTGCAGATGCACACATCTGATTATCTAATGCTAAAACATTTTGTAGAACTTACACTGTTTTCATACACTGAGATAAACATTGATTGTTCTTTCTATACTATCTACTTTATCAAGCATATCTCATCAGTCATCCATATTTTAAATTATGTAATTATTTAAATAATTTTGCTATTGACCGTAGATTGTTAATGCAAAATTTGAAGTGGAAGTGAGGATCTACATGGGTGGTTCTGTTGTTTTAACTACATACACATAAGTTATGCAATAGCAGTTGGTATCATGTCTTGAGGCCCAATAAAATAATTTACCAACCACATGCCCCTAGCAATTGAGGTAGGTAAATGTAGAGAATTATCTTTCATGGTGAAGGCTAGGTTTTTTTAACTATGTCTTTTGCTAAGCACAACAAAATAAAGCTAGGAAAAGAATAAAACTATGAAAATTCAATAAATTGTACAAACAGTCCAGTCTTTCTATGTAGGAATATAAATATTGCAGTATTTTTGGGAGCAGGTAAACTGTATCCATTGTTGCAGGTACATGTATGTGATGAATCCTAGACATCCATATACTTTTAACCCTTAAGGAGATGTAGCTATTCATTAACCATTTACACACTTTTTGTGATTTAATGGAAATTGTATAGGCTCTGTATCTGTATTCAATTAAGTTGCCATCCCCTTGAACAAATTGCTGAGTGAAACCATGACTTCCTATCAATTTCATTTCAAAATGTTCAGCAAAATAGGTATTCAATCAGAAATTTTGCATACATTTTTGAAAGACTAAATTAAGCTCATAAAAGTTTTCTACAATTGTTTTTCAATTCTTAAATTTTATCGAATGCTCATATATCCTTATTATATTATATTATATAATTAATACAAAAAGACAATAATTTAAGGATGGCCTCAGTGAGATGTCAAGATTACATGTCAGTCTACAATTTCAGTATACCAGTCCATATAGAATAATAAGCCTGTGATATCAGTATTTAAATCAGAAACATTGAAAATTAGGTTGCAAACACACATTCTGGTAGGAATCATGGAAATTTGTACCTAAATGCAGAAATTGATGTTGAAATGCAACACAAATTTTGTACTGAAATTTGTGAATTTTGTGTTAAAAGCAAAGGTTTACAGAGAAATATATAGTTTTTGACTGTTAATATGAATATCTGGGCTCAAAATTCTAAGTTTGTAATGGAACATTTCATCAAATATCAACCAGTGTTGTAACAGGAAACAAGATGTGGACATAAAGTGAAAGAATATGTGTGAAAATTCCAAGATTTGGTAC
Organism: Chaetoderma sp. LZ-2023a; assembly: GCA_034401795.1. Lineage (NCBI taxonomy): Eukaryota > Metazoa > Mollusca > Caudofoveata > Chaetodermatida > Chaetodermatidae > Chaetoderma > Chaetoderma sp. LZ-2023a. Next base: position 43,307,887 of record CM067375.1, on the reverse strand, counting down.
AAAACCTGTAACTTTGTGATTAAAAGCAAATGTTTACCGAGAAATATATAAATTTTTACAGTTAATATGCATATATGGGCTCAAAATGTTAAATTTTTCAATGGAAATATGATTATTTTTCTAAATATAGGCTATTGTTTAAATTTTAAGTTGGAAATCCGAAAACTATGGTCAGAAACATCGATATTTTGGATCCTTAAATGCACAACTCTTAACATGAAACAAGAACACGTGTCTGTGTGAAAATGCAAAAATGTGTTACTGAAATCTGTGAATTTGGGATTATAAGCAAGTGTTTACCCAGAAATATATACCTTTTGATAGTTAATATGCATATATCTGGGTTCAAAATGGTAAAAAGAATTTCAAATGAATAGTAATGTGAAAATTTTAGCTGGGCTTGTTAAGATTCTGGTAAGAAACATACAAAACCTTTGACAGGAAACAAGAAAATCTGGACTAAAATGTAACTGCTTTGTTCAGTAACAAAAACATATGGATGCAAAATGCAAGAGTATGAGAATTTAGGCTGGAAATACAAACATTCCTATTTGAAAAATTGATATCTAAGTTCCAAATATGAACATTTTAACAGGAAACATGAACATTTTAGGTAAAGAATGAAATAATTTAGGCCCAAAATGGAAACACTTGGTCATGAAATGAGAACCACTGACCAATAATGTCAAATTCCTATTCAACAGGTCCAAACCCTATATTATTGACATGCTCACTCTGAAAATTCATCAACTAATAGAACCCTTTAATGGTCAAGCCGGCAAAAATCACCTTCTGCGATGGTATTGAGAATATTTTCAAGAATTTATCACTGGAATGCCTGGCTCGATAACCGATTCCTTAACCAATCTTTACCATTAAAGGGTTAATCAAACAAATTCAACTGGCTAGCATCCAGAATGCACACAGTACAGAAAATCCAGGCTGAAATGCACACTGCTATTGTCAACATGATTGTGTTGTGGGAAAAACAGCCAGTCAAATGAGATGATGAGTGATAAATATGCATGTATGATGTCTGTGGGGTATGATGTATTTTTCATATAGCTGGTTTATTGGCTGAAATAGAAACAACATATTACATTCTTAACCCTTAAATGGTCAGGAGTTTTCAAGAAAATTCAAATCTGCTTATTGAAGTCCATTTGCAAGGCAAGATTCTGAGGCTACTTTTGGAATTTACCACTGTAATCACTGATTTCGGTTATCGACCCATTCATTCCAGGGGAACATTTCCATAAAATAATCTTATTTTGGCCAGCAATTTGACATTGACACACCTGTAGAAGCTGGCTTTGGCCGGCTTGGGCATTAAAAGGTTAATAAACAGAAACTCAACTTTATTTATATATTATATTATATATCACATAGAGCCATCTTTAATCAAAATTCAGATCAACTACCACACAGATCAGACTCAACAGTCAACATACACAACTTTTAACCCTTTTAAGCGTTAATGATCAGGATTTGTCAAGAAAATTTAGTTTGTCTTTAGTGGATGTCCATTTATAGGCCAAGAACAGCAACAGGTTCCAGTTAAACTAGCCTAAAACATTCACTGTGTCAGAAGCCTGACATAAAGTTGACACTTTGTGATTTTAAGGGTTAAAGGATTAATGTTAGTCCACTACATACTTAGTTACGTGGGTGTTGGAGAATGCAACATTTATATGGAGTTGCTCTAGCCAGTAGAAGCCCATACGGGCTATCTTGAAGCTAGCTTAATATTGTTGACACTGGGGTTTCAAGGGTTAAAGGTTCAATCTCATTCCCCCATGGTGTAGGGAACATTTTGTTGAATGTTTTAAGACAGTTGGAAGTGGGGCTGATGCTGTCCAAAACATTGAAACATGTCAGAGCCTAAACATATAGTTGACACTAAATATAATTAGTAGTATAGCTAACACTATATATAATTGGGTGTTGGAGAATAGATACACATTTATAGGGAGCAACACTAGGCCAGAAAGCCGCACTGGCTACTTTGAAGGAATACATAAATGATAATAATGCAGGTGCAGTAAGTATAGATTAATACAATAATAACAATTAGTATGGCTAGTATTTAACTAGACATATAATTAGCACTCTGGGTTTTCAGGGCTCTCTGGGGTTAGATTTAGGCTTGGTCTCAGTCTACAAACCTGACCATGAATCCTGTATGTGCTATCTTACTGCTGAATTTCTGCAGATCACATTTATTAGATACAGCTCAGTATATGCTTTGGGGTTTCAAGGGTTAAAAGATAAATCTCATTCCACTCTGGTGTAGGCAAAATTTTGTTCAATGTTTTTAACCCGTAGCCCTTAACTTTGTTCAAGAAAATTTCAATTTTCTCAAAGAAAATGTCCATTTGCAGACCAAGAGTACTGTGTTTGAAAATTTTACCACTGACATGATTCCAGTGGTAAATTTTCAAAAAATATGCTCCTCTTGGTCTGCAAATGGACATTTCCAGGACCACTGCAGAAACCGTCTTTGGCCGATGTGAGTGTTAAAGGGTTAAGACAGTTTGAAGGGTGGGGTGGTGGTGCTATCTATGACAACAATATCTTCCAGTCGGACTACCTCCAAAACATTCCACCATGTCCGAGACTAGACATATATAGTGGTCACTGTGGGTTTCAATGATTAAAGGAGTAATCTCCATTCAATACATGGGGGTTTCGATATGATGATTGCTTGATAATATTAAGCTTACGCAATCCGCAATCCAATGTTTTAGATCTTAATAAAAAGACAAAATTTTAATAATCTCACAACTACATACCAGATACAACAATATATCATTTATGATGTATGATCGAGTTACATATTATGTTGAGTGATTTGAAACTAATTTGACTGGAATGTGTTTTGATACCTATAATCAAGCGAACAGCTCAAGTCAAACTAGTTACCAAAATACTAAAGACGTTACCTTTAATTATGTTGGGGCTTTCACATGAACATACTAGGATTTCAGTGGTGAAAGCGAGAGAAATACTGTTGGCATCCATCGTATACAAGGGAGAGGGCCTAGCTAAGTTGATAGAACTTGTTCCCAATCCCGTTGTATTATCAGTACAATAAAATTATGTTTAAAAAAAGGAATACTGTTCCAAATTACTGCATCAGCTGCAGTACGAATATTGGTGTCTTGTAGTCTTAAGCGATTCTACAATCAGGATGTACACAAACGAACGCGTAGTGGAACCAGAGCCATAAGATTTTCCAACATATATGTTGCTACATTGTGATCATAGTTAATTAGACGAAGAAAAAACATTACAAATTTGAGCAAATTTTTGAAGGGACGATAGCCGCCAAGGTTTACGCATGGGGGTTTAGGTTAGTGACAGATGTGTGTCAAAATCGGTCGAAAACCATAACGCGCATTTTCATTGGCTGAGCGAAAACTACTTTCCGCGACTGCATGCTGACTTTTCTGGGAGAAAACAACCAGAGGTAGCGTACGATGAATTACGACGTAATTAGTACGGTCCGATGGTGTTGCGAGAATGCTTCAAATGTGAAGTGAAGTATCACACAACGATGACAGCAGCCATCATGATGATGAAATTTGTGGCAATACTCGGCGATCTACATCCTAGACCTGCATGTGTGCAGTAGCAGAACACTGAAGGAGGCTTTCCACAATCGTAATCCAGATATGGTTGAGAGCTATAAGGATCTGGAGGCGTATTATACTGGTCGCATTAAGAAGAAAGAGAACGCAGCAGTCGGAGAACTCGTGAGCTTCTTCAACCAACATCTGGAGCAAGTTTAAGTGCTGCTGCAGATGATTGGTGCGTGTCGCCAAGGTGATTGGCTTGGCTTACCTCACTGCACTTGAGAACCAGATCAAGTATTTGTTTACAGTTGACCTCCTCAGCTATGCACAGTTTATGTCTCTCCATCGGGTGGATATGAATCGGCTCGAGATAGAGAACCCAGTGACGTGGGTGGCTTTGTCCTGATCAAGTCAGACATGCCTTCGCCTTTCTGTTCAGAGATCAGAATCTGGAGCAGAAAAGCAAGGACCTCAATGGGCCTTTGTCGGACTCACTCAAGATGAAGCTGCACTCGACTGATTGATGTACACCACACCCCTTCTTGCCAGAATCGTAAAGAATGTTTAGACCAACTTTCTATCTCCATCCACCTCCTCCACTGCTATGCTGTCCAGTGGTGTTTCTGTGAGATCGAGGCTGAATCTTCGGGATGGTGTTAAGTAGCACTGCTTGGTAAAGCCCTTCAGGACTGCATCCCCACTGAAAAACAGCTTGTGATCAGTGCTTTTCCCTGATGCGGTGAAGCTCGACATGCTTCAGTACCCTGAAAATGGTCTGACAGTCTAAAAGGCCTTCCTCACTGATTGACTTATGATCAGCTCCACTCAATCCATGTATGAGCACACAAAGAAGTTGATACTAAAGAAGTTCACGAACTGGATGCGGGAGACAAAAGTCAAGCTTAGTGACAAGGTCTTCAAGATTCGTGAGGGCCGTCAGTCCTTGGGGCGATGATTGATCATCCAAGAATCACGCCCTGAACTCGTCCCTAAGCTGGCAGATATCATCTTAAACTATCAGTTATCTGTCGTCCCTTGTTCCAGATTTGCAGCCGACTGCTCTCTTCTTCTTCCTACTGATAAAACAACCATCATTCACACTGTAGATGCGGCAACGCCACTGCTGCCGGCTATTGCACCTGCTCAGACCGCCTCTGTTGCAAGTTCTCCCCCATCTTCTGCACCTCATGATTCAGATTCTGCCTCCACTCGAGCCCTAGCACGGATGCTAATAATCGATGCCAAGGCCGTTATCCAAGGTGTGAAGAAGACAACACGGATGGCTACCATCATTAATTTTAGGACAGCATTCAATGCAAGAGTTGGGCTGATATTGAATGGGCATCTGGAGGTGAGACTCATCTTTGATCAATATGTGAAAGGGAGTCTGAAGGAGACGACGATGATCAATAGGGTTGTGGCGACGTCTGCTGCTGCTGCTACTGCTTCTGCTGTTGCTGCAGCAGCTGCTGCGAGTACTGATGTGTACGATAGGATGTCACTCAACACCATCCCGTTAATACAACTGGTATCATGCACGTCCACGAGGCACAGTGTGTCCTGTTATCTCGTCCAATGCATCTTGGAATGGTTTGAGGATGGAGATCTGAAGCTCACAGTTGTGTATGACACCGTTTCCAAGACCATCAACCCACAGAGGATAATTGAGGCACACACACACCCGAGGACACTGATATCCTCATCCCTCTACACGTCATGAGCATTCAAGAGTGCACTTTTCAGCAGATCAACGTCTGGTCTCCTGACACTGACGTCCTCGTCCTACTCATGGACCTGGTATTGCGTGGCTATCTTGTAGTGCTGACTAAATAGCATCTAAGCATGCACATGCGCACTATGTGCTTTAACGAACTTAGTCGTTTTCGCAACGCGATCTCTCTCATAGGCCCATATACGCTTATGGCTCTACCGAGGGGGGCGTGTTCAGGGAACGAGTCCAGGATGGGCGTCGCGTACCCAGCTTAGCTGGTACAGCCAGTACCCTACCGGTCGATCCGAACTACAATACTTACTCAGTACCGATATAAAACGCATGCACGCACGCACGCACACACGAACGCACTGACGCGTTTTATTACTGCTTGCAAATTTCAAACGAATGAGATTTTTTTAAACCAGGTGCACCACATATTGTTAATATAAGTAGGTATTATATAGTGTAACATATACAACATAGGCCTATCACTTCTGCTGTGAACATTGAATATATAAATACATATTTCCATATAATGTTAATCTTAATCCATCGGTCAAATAGAAAAATAGAAAGAATAGAATAGGTCCACATTTAGTACAAGAGCCATGTTTCACTGCGGATATGCAGGAAAAACTCTCTCAGAGCATCAGGCTTTCAAAAAATTTCGAGAGATCATACAAAGACCCCTGATTCAAGGGAGGGGACACCCATCTCGGATCCTCCTCCAGCTCTACTTCTTACTTAGGGCGCCAATAACCCTAGAGTCGACCCTAGTGCAAGCAGTTGGAAGGTGTAGAGCTCTGTTGGGCTTCACTGCACTGGAGCAGATTGGGGGGAGGGGGTTAAGATTGTGGGAGTCGCCAAAATGACGCGAGTGACGGCCTTTCTCTCCCTCGATGAAAATGGCCCATCAGTGAGACCTCTAGGTGCGTGAAGAAGGGCCACCTCCATGCCACACTACAGATAAGAGCCAGTCAATCGTGTGCAAAACTCAACCCGAATCCTACCTTACCTTTGCTGCGAACTTTTCAGATCTAAAACTCTTGAGAGTGAGATGCCCTCACCCCGACCAGTGGCATATTTATCACTCATATACGGCAGGCCAACTATTTGGTCATGCCAAATAAGGGTTACACTTCTCAGTCCTCGCTCCTGGGTCTTAAGGGAGGTGGCTGATCGAAAAAAGGGATGTCAGTCAGATGCCTCGTACCACCAGCACCCTGTTCCTGTACGAAGAACTGTCTAACTTGCACACCGCTTTTTGCAAATCCTATGCAAGAGGATGCAGCAACCACAAGGACTATCATATGTATGATAATGAGGATGGTGAGGCGGAGGAAGATGAGGACATTGAATGAAACTAGTAAGTATACGAAGCTTACAATTCAGTGAGTATCGTTAAGTGCTGAAAATCGTTAGTATTTAGTAGACCTCTGTAACAACGTAGGTTTCATGATCTATCCAAACGCATATTTAATAAACTGTTGACAATTGCATCCTATTTTCTTTGCAAACTGTATCAACCGACTTAGCACCCATGGTAACCAATGATAACAACACAATCGTAAAATCTATGCAATTGCTGACAGCTTGGTAATTCAAAGATTAGAATGATATTGACCTTGACTTTGAGAGTCTGACCTTGATGATGAACCTTTTAAAAACCATCACTAATTATACATATTGATACTGAGATTCAGAGCGTGATCTTGCGATCCAATCGTGTTAATAACCACATCAATTGACTTAGCGCCCCAGAAAATACTGGCTTAATGGGGGGGGGGGGTGTGTCCAAACATGTGAACCCTATGATTGTCTCATTATTCCACTCCTAAGGATGCAATATCCACCCCTAACTCAATTTAGGCAAACGAACCTCGCCAAATTATATTTCAGCCTCCACTAGTACCTGTATAGTTACCATAAAATTATAATTCCGGGAATTCAAGGTTCGTTTAATTAAAACACATATACACAGTGACACAGTCGGCGGGGCTTTGTTTGGAATGAGCCGGGCGAGGCTTAAAATAGATCCCTCATTTGATGATGGTGACGCACATGCATTCTTCAGTGAAAACATCCTGTAGCTGCGATCAGTGCTTCTTTGGCCATTGGATCATCTCCACATCCAGGGTTCATAGCGCCTTCCTGTTCTCTAGAGAACCTAGTCTTGTTTCTTTTCTGTCGGTACGTAGGACATTTGCTACGTCTGTGCAGCAATACCAGTTATTTGTTTTATTTAGGAGTGATCCATAAAATGGCCAACTAGTCTGTTTTGTTTGATGTTGTCCCTCTTGAAGATTTTCGGGGTGTCTTTATGATGAACTTGAATCTTACACTCCTAATCTACTCTAACTTAACTTTAGTCGAATTCGGGAAAGGTTATTCCTTTCGCTAATCTACTAAACAACAACTAAAACTCTTCTTACTTTAAATATAAAACTGATATATTTTATTAAACTTGATAACTTTTACAAACAAACTATATAGCCGTATTGCGGGCTTATACAAAACTAAATTATATATACTTTCAATGCAAACTCAAATTACAAGCAGAATACTACTTCACGAAAACGGTTCTTACTCTAGTAAAAGGAATCGAGATGGTAAAATGATTGCACAAACATGCTGCACAGGTATTATATAGGACCTGCTTTGCGTAGGCGTATGACTCTCTACAATGACGTCGAACAGGGCTTCCCCTGTGATTCCCAACATTTCCAGTGATCCGATTGGTCGCCTCCGCATCTCAATCGATCAGATTAAAGCGGTTCCAACCAGCTTGATTATGACAAAGATTGATGGCTTTTTCAAAACACTTGTTGACTGTCAAAACACTATTCCAGTCATAGTTTCACATTCCTCGAATTCTATTTTGTTGTGACAGCACTGCTGATGACTTTAATTCTGAATCACTGTGATTGCCTTGTAATGATGGATACGCATATTTAGCCACCGGTCCTCATCCATCAAGCTACACTGCAATCTGATCCCTGACACGTCACGTGCAAATAGACGTGTTCACGGAAATCCCCTAACATTCCAGCAGTGCTTGCCAGAATTCGACATCTCCATAATTTACCAGAAACAGAACCGGTTTTATTGAGCACGCTATTACAGCCAGACAAATACTGTGTTTGATTCTCAAAATAATCCTTTATATCTTTGCCTTGCAAGATACTGATATATTATATACCGAGGAAACATCCTTAGGACATCCTCGTATCTAATCTATCCATGTCTTGTCGTTCAACCTCTTATTCTGCATTTTATGCTTAATCCTTCCTAAAGACAGAGGTCTTATTTCACAGGTGATACACAGCATCCTATTGGCAACATACTAGCTTAACGCTTATATAGCTCTTGGTCACAGCGACCAAATCGCTCTCATTCTAAAACGGATTTAATTCAAACAGAAAACTGGTACAAAGTAATTTACATTTATATGGGAATCTGCAACATAGCAACAGCATCGAGTAACATCTCACGGTAAGCTACTTTCTATTGCTATAATAATAGCACGCCATTGCCTAAAACAGTCCTTCATAATTCGTCAAATAATCATCCATAACTCACGCATTAAACACATCATTGCCTACTGTTATGCAATCGTTATGCAACCGTCGATGATTAACCTAATTCTATAAATAAACACTATGTATTCAGTGACTGTCCAATGCGACCAGTTACTTAGTGGCGCAAATTGCCAACTATACTACAAATATAGTATATGAATATTCATGAATGAGATGACGTATCTATACAAGGTCAAATGCGATGTCAAGCACACGGTCAAAGGTCATAAGCAAATATTCGTCCGAGTCCCAAAAGATTCTCAAGGGTCTCGGTGGCTCTCAAGGTAGCTACTCCTTAAATCCCATATTTACACTCTGTATGAATGTGTACATTCAAAGATAGTTTATGTCTTGTTCTAGTGATAGTCTACATTGTCTTCTACTTTCGAATCACACTGTTTTTGTTCCTTTGAGCATATTCATTTACATTCTCTGGAATAGAGATAAGAGAATTTTACATTATGACGATTGGGTCGGATTTCTCCGTTACATCTTTGGTTTGTGTTAACATATCATTACTTTCAGCATAGAACATGGGTAAGTCCATGTAGGTTTTACTAGCATCATCCATTGGAATAATGTTATCATTTTTGAGAAGTAGTGTACGCACATCATTTTGAAATATGGGCGGCAGAACAGGGGGAGGGGGCAGGGCCTGGCGGGGAATGTGTTCATCCCCCAATAATTATGATAAATGTATAAGGCCCCATGGTGGCCACGCCCACTTACAATTGACTGCCCCCGTCCCATCACCCCCACCCCTACACTCCTAAACCACAAAAAATCAAAGTATTCCGCCGCCCATAATTAGAAGAATTCACTATTTCTCTGTCGGATCTTGTTGTTGAGCATCTCTGTTTTCTTGTCTAGCATAGCGACGTGCATATTTGACATAACAGCGTAGCTGGTATTTTTTAACCAATGGTTCCATTTTCGCTAGGTGATAGTGTATGTAGACTAAAGGGATGCTAATCTCATCTCAAACGTTATATTGCACCGAGAGATTATATGGTTTATAGATTCTATATCATTCACATCCTTCCATTATCTTTATCACAATTACCTGCTTTGTAATATCGCGTAAATGTTGAACAGTGATCGCCACGCTTTTGCCTCCTCAAACGACAGTGTATGATGCCATGTAAGTGCCAATGCATTACGTTCTATATTATGTAATACTCATATCCTTGAATATTTTCTAGTCAAATTAGTTTCAAAAAATTCAACAGCTTACATGCATGATTGCTTTCATATCACATTGCCAAACTATAGCTGGGACACCTAGGCAGAGGCGCTATGTTTTTTTCTGATTGGTTGAAAAGTAAATCATGACAGCCATCATAAGCTGTAGAAACGTATCACCATTTAGCTACTAAAGCATGAATATCTTTCGTTGTCGGCATGATAAAAAGCTAATGTGTCAGGGATTGGGTGCAAATTCTATCACATGAATGGTTAGTTTAAAATAAGGTGAGCTTTCCTTTAAATGTCCTTCATTGTCACTAGATCTTTTACCTTACATCAAAGGAGCATGCATCTTGAAGATCTACTGTATAATTTATTCTCGCAAAATGTCGTTACACAAAAGACAAGAATAGATGAATCCATTTCAAGCTATGCCCGCCCATTTCTAGATAAACTCAGCCCACGCTTTGCCCGTGTTTGGGATCGATCGAACCGTGAAATCCCAGAATCCCAAAACCAAGCTAACTATGCAGGTACGCTTTTAAATATTTTGAAACTAATTTAACCGGGTACTGTTGTTGCCTATGACAACAACAGCGCCCAATCAAATTACTTTCAAAATATTCAACAGTCTGTTTATTAAATAGAAAAGACATAATTCGTACACTTGATGGCCTATTTAATGTTGATGACGGACCTAGATACGCCGTTCACTACGCGCCTACATGTGGCGTAGTTGATTATGACGCCATATACTTGAGTGACTGGTCGGATCTATTCATTGTTGTTATATAGAGCATAGATCTTGTGAACGATTCTGTTACTACTCAGCGCGATGGCAAATTGCCAATGATCGCGGCTTGGCAAGACCTCGTCGACCTACTATTTGCTGTTTGAATCTTGTCTTGGTGCAGTGCATCTTGAAAGCACGCACAATGTCACGTTGCTCCACATTCTCCAAGATCTAATTCCGGGCCCGTATTCATAAAGTGACTTAAATAAAAGATAGATACTTATCTACCTACTATCTACTGTAAATAATACCTGCCTGCTGAATAAGGGGTATTTAATATTGCCTGAACTATGGTACCTAGATATGCCCCTACATTTAAGATACCTCCAACGCTGTCTTAACGTTAAGTAGGTTGGTTATTCCATCATAAATTCTGTTCATTTTGTCCAAAATAGCTGCGTTGGTGCTGGCGGTGCAAGAAGCGGTTGCAAAAAGTTATGTGATTCGTCGTGAACGAGTATCTCATGATAGAGTGCATCCACTGGAGCTATACAACGACCTGCAGCTCTACCAGATATACCGAGTGGATCGGCAGATGATATTAGAGCTGATTGACGCTGTCGGAAATAGCCGCAAACATTCAGAAACGATGTTCTTCCATGTGCCCTACAAGTCCTTGCAGCTTTGCGTTTCTATGCCACGGGATTGTAGCTGGAGATACAACCCATATACCACAGTCTATATATATATATATATATATATATATATATATATATATATATATATATATATATATATATATATATATATATATATATATATAGCATGAGCTGCATAATTTTCCAAAGTGACACCTTACTGCTTCCACTATTGTACCAAGTTGTGAAATTTCCAAGGCCTTAAAACATTCCAAACATTGTTGAAGAGTTTAAAGGAATCGCAAAATTTCTCGGGCGGTTGTGGGGTCATAGAATAGATGGAACTTACACATGGATATTAGGTCCAATACAACATGAGTGGAGCTATGTAAATCCCAAACCCTATTATTCCATTAACACTCAGGTAATGATGGATTTTAGGTACCGTATCAGAAATGTGTAGCAAAATGCCCAGGAAGTACCCGCGACACATTAATACCAAGGAAAAGTGAACTTTGGCAGAAATTTTAGGAATGAAGTTGGAGATGAAGTACTTTTACGAGACAACGGTTAATCACTTAGGTCATGGCTGATGACGCCATTTTTGCATGCCAACAGGCAACAACAACGTCGCTATAACAGATCCCACAAGAGGCCGAAATGTTTGGTCGAGAGAGGAATCGGACAATGGAAGTGACGATTCCATTGCCCCATGGCCAATTAATTTTACTGGGTGCTGTTGCTGCCTATAGCAGCAACAGCACCCGGTCAAATTAGTTTCACAACATTCAACAGGCTGTTTATTAAATACAATTCGTACAATTAATGGACATTTAAAAGTTCATAACGGACGTAGTTGCGCCATTCATTAAGCATTTTGATTGCGATGTCAGCCTACATGTGACGTAATTTATTATGACGTCATACACTTGAGTGACAAATTGTATTCATCAATTAAGGAATCTAGTTTCTCAGTCAATCATATACCGCCATTATTAACTACGTGGCGTGTGTGTGTGTGTGTTGTAATATTTGAGGCGTTTATATGCTAGTTCCCAATGCTAGGGTCTAGACTCACGCCTGGCCTTTATGGTTTCTGTTGAATTCTTGTGAATTCTTGTGACGTCGGTTTGTGCATTAGCTTGTGTCTCTCTCTGTGTGTATGTGTGTGTTGATCGTTGTCTCTCGATTTTGTCTCATGTTGCTGCTCTTTTCCATGGCTTTTTTTGTTGCTCCTCATGCTTGGGCGTGTGTAATGGGGATGGCCTAACCTGGACCTAACAGGGGTGGGTAAGGGATGGGGTAGGTGTTGGGTCGGGGGAGGTGTGTACGGTCTTATGACCTGATGCACCCAAGGGGGGGCTTTAGGTCAGAGACCTCCCGGCCCCTTTGGGGGGAGTGGGGAGGTTGGGGTGTGGGGTCTTTCGGGTCCTGGGACCCATTTGGTCTTCTGGCCATCATCCGAGCAGGCACCAGCGCGCACTTGTTTGATTTTGATTGGTTAGGTAGCCCGTATGGTGACTGTGACCGTCCGAGGACGAACTCGGTCAGTCATCCGGGTTACATCCCTCCATAGTCCCCTCGAAAATTCCGAAAGATTCTAATTCTAGCAATTTGGTTTTGGTTTTGTAATCCGTATGTTGCGTGGTTCCATCCGAGGAGGGATCCATTCAGCATCCGGTTTACTTTGACTATGCCGAAATTTCTTGCCTACCTAACCCTAGCTCACGTTCACACAGTGATGGGCACTGTGTGACGGGACCTCAGTTTAAAGTCCCATCCGAGAAGACTGAGCAAGTGGGGCCAAGTACATTGCTTAAGCGTACTCCAGCAGCTTGCTGTGCCCAGAGTTGTCCGTCAGTCTGTTCATTTGTTGATTGGTTTGTCAGTCTGTTCGACAGACAAGCATACCTGCCTACGGGCCACGAAAGAGATGGACACGCGTCCATATCCCTCGCGGTCCGCCGCCAGGCCGGCCCATCTGTTGTTCTGTTGTCCATTCCAGTCCTCCATCTGTCTTTCTGCCCGTCTGTCATTGTTGTTTTCGTTGCTGCATTTTTGCTCCAGCTCCAGCTCTGGCTCTGAAAGAAATGACATTACAGATAACATACTTTAAAGGCCATGCAACACAGCAAATCATTCGCTTACACATATTTCCCCTCGGACCTGACACCTCATGCGCCTAGGGGAAAAAGTGCGAAGCGATTCCCCTCGGACCTGACACCTCATGCGCCTAGGGGAAGTGATTTGCGTTTCTCCTCGAACATGACACCTCACGAGGGTGGTGAGGCAGTAAATGCTGCAGTGACCAGGGGTCGGTTGTGGGGTGGCAGTATGCCGCAATAGCCGTAGAGGTCGATGGTGGGAAGGCACTAAATGCCGCAGTAGAGGCCGGGGATTGGAAGGCAGTAAGTGCCGCAGGACAGGCCGGGGTCGTAGAGGCCGCAGAAGAGTGCTTCTTGCGCCGTCTCACGTGTTTGCTTTTTTGACATCAGAGATAACATGCTGTATAGGTCATGCAAACTGCAAATCGTTCGCTTACACGTATTTCCCCTCGGACCTGACACCTCATGCGCCTAGGGGAAAAAGTGTGATGCGATTCCCCTCGGACCTGACACCTCATGCGCCTAGGGGAGTGATTTGCGTTTCGGACCTGACACCTCCCGAGGGTTGTCTCGGTCTGTGTCTTGGGCTAATCAGAATGTGTTCTGATTATGTGATGTGTTTGTCCGATGCAAGCACGAACTTGATTAATTCGTGGTTGATCTGTCGGTCACGCATCGCTATAATGTCTTCTATAGGGTCAAGATTGAAGTGTCCCTTTCTCAGCGTATTGATGAGTTCCTTTCTAATGTCTGCATATTCAGTGCACCGTAGGAAGAAGTGGTCTAGAGTTTCAGTCTCCTTGCAGGCCTCACATTGGTCTGTGTCTGACAGGTTGAGTTTTTTTCGTGTCTGGTTAACGCTGATCCGACCCATTCTGATGTGGCGTAATACAATGTCGCCTTGGCGTCCTGGGATGTGGTTTTGGTATTTGCGTTTGACTGCAGGGACGACTCTGTACAGGGATCTGCCGGTTGTGCTTTCGTCCCATTGTCTTTGCCATTTGCTGTTGATGTGGCTTTTGACCAGAGCATTCGCTTCGGACTTTGAGAGTCCTATGCTGGTCATAGTTCCATCTTTGAGCGCTTGCTTGGCTGCCTCGTCTGCCTGTTCATTGCCTTTAATGTCAACATGGCTTGGGACCCAGTCGATGTCCACGGTGTTGTTGTCAGTCACCACAGTTGCATACAGCTGCCGGATTTCCTTGATTAGGTTGTCCCTGCTCTTGCTGCTGCTAGATTTGAAGCTCTTCACTGAGCTTAGTGAGTCTGTGAGTATAACGTATTTGCCTGGATTTGCTGTTTTAATCCATTCTAGAGCCTTTTTAATTGCCACCAGTTCGGCTGTGAATATTGACAGGTGATTCGGAAGCTTGTACTTGAGGACTTCTTCCTGGTCGCCTATGACTACTCCTGCTCCGCATTCGCCAGAGTAGGGCATTTTGGAGGCGTCGGTATAGATTTTCCTGTGCTCCTTCCATCTGTTGTCAATGTTTTCCAGAGCGTAGCTCTTGATTAGCGCTGGTGGGTCTTTCTTGCTTATCTGTGAGGATAGGCTGTCATGCGCCTTGATCTGCGGAAGTAGCCATGGCGGGTCAGGAGCCGGCCTTGAGCTTTCTATTTCGACGTTTACCAGTTCAGTGGCACTGACGAGCTCTGTCATTAACAGGCCTGGTGGTTTGGTCTTTTTGGTCATTTTGGGCAGCACCTTGTGTCTTAGGTGCTCCTTGCATGGAAGACATACCTCCCTGGTAGGGTGGGTGGGTGCAGAGCTTTGTAGGTATGTCCAGAATTTGAGAAGCCGTTCCTCTCTTCGCAGATCTAATGGGATTTCTCCACACTCTACGTTGATTGCATCTCGAGGGCTACTCTGTGAGGCACCACAGCAAATGCGCAGGCATTTTGTTTGGAGAGTGTCAATGGTTTCTAACAGTGACTTTCTCGCTGTGGCATATGCTTCGCATCCATAGTCTATCCTTGACAGGATTAGGCCGCGGTATAGCATAAGCATGCTCGGCAGGTCTGCACCCCAGGTGTGCTTTGTTAATGAGCGAAGGAGATTTAATTGCTTGAAGCATCTCTCCCTCAGACTCTTGATGTGGGGGTTCCACGTGAGCTTTCTGTCAAATGTTAGTCCCAGGAATTTGGCTTCAGCACATGTCTTGACTTTCTGACCATTGAGGTACAGATTTGCATCATGGTTTATGTATTTAACATTGGTAAAATTGATTTGAACTGTTTTTTCCGCAGACAGTTTGAAGCCATTTTTTTTGCACCACCGTGAGACTATGTCCAGAACTTTCTGCATGGTCTTACGTGCACGGTCTATCTTCGCATATTTGTTCCACAATGCTGTGTCATCAGCGAAGATAGACCCGCCTATTGCGTTGGGACCCAGTGCATGGTCTTTTTCAATGTCTTTGGGTAGATCACTCATCATGATATTGAACAGTAGGGGGCTTATTACGCCACCCTGCGGGGTGCCGTTTTCCAATGTTTGTTCCCTAGACATTTGCCCATTAACGCGGACGCTAATCCTTCTGTTATCGAGAAAATCTCGTATCCAGAATAGGATGCGGCCACGGTAGCCAAAGTCATAGAGTTTTTTTAGGACTCCGTTTCGCCACATCATATCAAAGGCTTTCTCAACGTCTAGGAAAACTCCTATTGTTGTGTTTCCTCTTCCGGCATCTAGGGCTTTCTTGGCTGCCTCCGTCAGTCTGACTAGGTGGTCCGTAGTGCGTCTGCCCTTTCTGAAGCCACTCTGCCAAGGGTGGAGTAGACCGTTGTGTTCGAACTCATGTTCTAGTCGGTTTTTGATCATCCTCTCCATGACTTTGCAGAGACAGCTCGTCAGGGAGATTGGCCGATATGATCTTGGGTCAGTTTTGTCCTTCCCTTGTTTTGGGATAGGAACCACGATCCCCGTTTTCCATACTGATGGCATTTTTCCAGAGCTCCATACAAGGTTGTAGAGATTGAGTAGCATTTGTTTACCCTCCTCTGGCATATTACGAAGCATGTCGTATTTCAGGCCATCCTCACCTGGTGAGGAGCTTTTGCCTCTGCCAAGGGCTTGCTCAAGCTCCATTCTGTTGAAGGTTTTGTTGATGTCTCGGTTGTTAGGATCTTCGCATTTCCCTGAGCTGAACAGGTGATTGATATGCTCATCAACCTTTGTTTTGGTAGCTACAAAGTCAGGGTCATGGTTATCACTGCTACTGGTTGCAATGAAGACTGTGGCAAGCACTTCAGCTTTTTCCTTGTCGTTGGCGTGCTTTACCCCATTTGCTATGAGGGTGGGTAAGGGGTTTTTGGATTTGGTTTTTTCGCTGGCAATAGCTTTCGCTTTGCGCCATATTTGGCTCGAGGGTGTGAACCGAGTGATTTCAGAGCAGTATTGTCGCCAGTGATCGCGTTTTGCCTTTTTGATGGTTCTTGTTACCTTGGCCTGTAGTCTCTTGTGCTCGACTAGGCGTTCAATGCTGAAGTTTCTCTTTAGTCTATTCCAGGCTATTTTCTTGAGCTTAACTGCTTCTTGGCACTCACTGTTCCACCAAGGCACGCGTTTGTGTTTGGGGTTATTGTCTGGCTTTGATTGGGGGATGGCTGAGTTGGCAGCCTTGTAGAGAATCCCCATACACTGCTCATAATATTCCTCGGTGCTGGTACTAGTAATCGGTGTCTCCAGCTCCATGGCCATTGTGTGCTTGTATTCGGTCCAGTTGGCCTTTTTCAGATTCCAATTGTTCCTGTGCAGTGGCGCCTCGTTCTTGTTCTGTAGGCTTCCTATTTGTATTTTGATAGGGAGGTGGTCGCTGCCGAGGAGCTGGTCTTGGATGTCCCAGCTGGGGGTTGGTCGTAGGCCAGGTGTTATGAGGCACAGGTCCAAGACCGACCATTCTCCATCACTAGAGTTATATCTGGTGGGTCTATGGTCATTTAGTAGGCACAGGTTGTAGTTGTCAATAACCTGTTCTAATACTCGGCCTTTGGGGTTCGTGGTTTTGCTCCCCCATAGGGCATGGTGGGAGTTGAAGTCGCCCAGAAGTATTGTTTCACCTTCTAGGCCTTCAAGGAGCTTGTCGTAGTCCGAGGAAGAGTGCAACCTGGGACTATAGACGTTTACAATATTAATAGTTTCGTGATTGATTTCTATTTCTATCGTAAGGTGCTCTACGCTACTCTCACGTTGTGGCAACCTTTTGTAGGAAAGATTACTTTTTATGAGGGTCGCTATGCCGCCACCGCCTTCACCCCTAGGGGTGGTTGCAGATTCTGTGGTACGGTCTTGTCTTTCGACATTGTAGTTGTACCTTTTGAAATCCTGGTTGGGTTTCAGACGGGTTTCCTGTAGACATATAATGTCTGGGTGGTCATTTTCGTTGTGGAATGTGTTCCACAATTCGTCGAGGTTGGTATTAGACCGGGTGCCTCGAACGTTCCACTGAAGAATTTTGACCCCCATGATTAGTTCGAAGAGGAGCAAAGTTCTACGAATTTCGCAACGAGGCCGTCCACATCAACCTTGTTCCTTGCTGCTTCGTTGTCAGTGCAAACTGATGATATGATCGTCTCAATGATCAATCTGAAGGTTTGTACATTTAAGACAATTTTATGCTCTCCAACCATGGGGGTGGGACTTACCTCGCTCGTTGGTGTCCCTCTGGTGGTCTCGGCCGGCAGGTCACTGCATCTGCCAGTACTGCTAGTGGGGTTCACAGGTTTGATAGCCTGTTTTTCCACTAGAGGTACCTCCAATGTGCCGATTTGTTCAGCCCTTTGGTTTCGGGCCCTGCTCCTGCCTACAACTTTGAGCCCTTTGCAGGCGGGTTTTTTTGGCGTTTTTGTTTGCCTTTTGGGCTGTTTGCCGGCTTTTCTGGCCGGACTCCCAAGCGGGAGGGTGGGCGTGGCCGTATCTATTGTAGGTGGCTCAGTAGGAGCCTCCTCCCCTCTTTCCTGCTGTCTCGGTACTGAGCAGTCCCTCCTGGGGGTGGCCAGCTTCCTCCTTACGGGGTCAGCCCTTTTCTGCCATGCTGTACTTTCCAGAGGTATGGCTGGTCCAGGTGCTGGTATTCCAGTTGGCTGTTCGGTTTCCCTGCTTTTTTGCTGGGTAACCTTCTTCTTTGCCTCCCCGTATGAGACCTGATCTGTCGATTTGACCTTGAGGATGTCCTTGGCTTTTTGCAAAGCCGGACATCCGCGATATGCAGCACTGTGGAGCCCCTTGCAGTTCCTACAGTGGGGGGTCTGCTGGCAGTCCTCCCGTTTGTGGTTTCCTCCACAGTTTACGCACGCGCTGGCTTTTGATCTGCAGTGCTTTGCCACGTGACCCAGCAGGTGGCATCTAAAGCATCTGACGGGCTCTGGGATGTATGGCTTAACTTTGAAGCTCATCCATCCCAGTTTTACCTTACTTGGCAGTTCGTCTGACTCGAAAACCAGTTTCACTGCATAGGTCGGTCTGGCTGTTCCGCCAATCCGACCCACCCACTCCACTTTGTGTTCCCCATGGGCGTTCAGTTCCTCCTTTATATCGTCATTCGTGAAGTCCCTTGGGACTCCCGATATGACACCTACCGCTTTTTTTTGTTCAGTCTTTTTTGTGGTGTGCTCTTCGATAGACACCACGTGGCTGCCTATCATGGTGATTTTGAGCAGCTTCTGAAACTGCCCTTCACTGGTGGTGGTTACCAACACCTCCCCATCTCTCTTGTCTAGGCCAGCCAGCATGCCCACCATGGCATACAGCAACCTATATATTATCATGCGGGTTAACCCCGCAAAATCGTTTCCCGCGAGTCCCTTGACTCTGACCCTCCTTCCCTGGGTACCATTTCTCTGCCCCCCTTTTTGTCCCACTTCCCTCCCTTCCCTACTGGTCGCCCCACCCGGGGAACCCCCGCTCTGCGTGGTGGTTTGGTCTCTCCCTCCCACTGGGGAGGCCCCCTTGTCCCGAGACCTCTTGCTGGGGGTGCCTTCCCTTCCTCCCACTTCCTCCCCCTCCTCTAACACCCCGACCATCCTCTTCCTTTTGGGGCCTGGTGTGTTCTGGAGATTGCTCTCCAGGATTATCACCTGCTGAGCCACCTGTTCGTGGGTGAACTCATCCATGGCCACTTCGTCATTTTTGACACCACTTGGCGCCGCGTTGGCTGTGACTTCAGGAGGCTGCTTGAGGGAGTCAGCTTCCTCCATTTTACTTACCCAAAGGTGTGGATTGTTTAGAGGGTAGTGTGTAGTAGGATAATTTAGTAGGTACAGTATGAGAGATAGGATAGAATGCAGTAGAAGTAATGTGTTAAGGAGATGAGTAGAGTAGGCTGTGAAAGGCTGAAGTGTAGAGAGAGGAGGTAGATTATGCCTAGTAACCGTTACCAATATATCAGTGCAGTGTCATCCCCTTCGGTAAAATTCGCGAAAATTCCAACTAAGCACTGAAAGGACGATTCCAAAAAAAAAAAATTTTAATTTTTATTTATTTATTTTTTTTTTTTTTCGAAAATTGGTGTCGAAGTCGATCAAGACTAGCACTAATGGCCGACAAATGCGGCTGTTTGAGTGGCGAAAAATCTAGTGTTCTAACTCACGCAGACGAACATCCAAAAGAAAATTGATCAAAAAGGTTTTAAACAGATTTTAAGGTTACGAAATTTATTAAAATAATTTAATAACAATACCTTGTAGTTACGACTCGGGGAGCACAGCAAATAAACGTAAAAATAAAGAGCTTTGTTTTCGAAAATGGCGCCAAACACAAACGAGCAGGACAACCCTAATGGCCGACAACAACAACGATTTTACTGGCGGAAAAGCTAGTGCTTGATGCACGCGAACGAGCCTCAAACGGAAAATGTTTAAAATAGCTTAAAGAAAAGAATTATCAAATAACACTGTTCCTTAAACTCTAGTCTCACTAAGCACTATAATTTTTTCGCAAACGCAATAATGGACGCAAATTACACTAATCTAAAACACGTCTATCATCAACGAACGCAAATTTTTGTTATGATGCCAGAATATGCAATCCATATCATTATTTAAAGGCGGTTACAGTGTAGTCTGGAATGTACGGTTGTCAACAAACATCAGTAGACCAGAAAAAAGTGCATATGTTAAGCGATTCGTGGTTGTGGAGTATAAAATATGTCTTAAAGGGGTTCCCGTTCAATATACACGTGTTCAGCTATTTTTTTATATGCATCGATATCATTTGCAACACGCTTTTATTCATAATGATATTTACAAAATGACCTTAACCTCTTCGTGTCGAAATCGGTTAAAACCGGACGCTGCAGTGATCTTGAGAAATATCCATTTGCAGGCCAAGAGAAGACTATTTTTGAAAATTTACCACTGGAATGACTAGCTCGGTAACCGAGCCAGTCATTCCAGTTGTAAACTTTCAAAAATAGTCTTCTCTTGGCCTGCAAATGGGCATTCAATAAGCAAATGGTTTGAGGTTTTGGATAAAATAGTTAAATTATCATATAAACGTCCTACGAGGTGACTTCAAGAAAGCAAGATTCGGTATACTCATATCAAGAATGGACCTGAGGAAGCTAAACATTTTGACTGAGGACAGGACACAGTGGTCAACAGCGAAGAAGAACTGATTGCAGCTGTAGGATGTGTTTAGTCCTACAGCCGCGGAATACAGTAATCATACATACTGCAGGTACGCGTCAAGATAATTCCACTTACATAACTCTTACCTCTTGCTTACATCTATACGTTGCTCTGTTGATGGACGCTTGAACGCTGTTACATTCCGTCTAGACAACTACCGTGGTGAGGAATTATTTTCCCAGGAGGGAGAGGAAAGGTTTGCTGTCTACACGCGCCTGCTGAGGAATAAATGCAATTCGTCTTGTTGAGACAATGCTATAGTGCAATGTTCTGACTATGGTTTCTTAGTATCTAGATGAGGATATAGAAAAAAACCCTACTTTCGCTAAAGATTTTGAGTAGAATTAGGAAACATGTCTAGATCACTTGTATTGGTGGTACTGAATGGAAATAATCTTGTTTTCACCAGGGTATTTTTCATATATGACGGCCATCTTGAATTTCAAGATGACCGCCATGAATACTCATTTTCCCTTAATAAGTCAGTTTCTAGACTAGATAGACGCATGCCATTGATAGCTACAAGTACTGAATACACTACGTCTCCCACGGTGATCACGGCGGATGCCATTCTTGTCTGACACACATTTAGAAAAAAACCCAATGCGCTCAATGTATTGGTAATGTGTTAATAATATTTTCAATGATTTATTTGTCTAAATTATGGTCGGTTAGTTTTGAATTAATGGACAGTTCCAGTTTTAGCTATGCCCCGCCCATCTCTAACAAAGGTCCACCCACACCTCGCTCGTGTTGGGATAGATCGATCTCTGAACTCCTTGACTACAAGTTTCCAGAAAACTATGCAGGTAACATGTTGAATATTTTGAAACTAATTCGACCGGGTGCTGTTGCTGCCTCTGGCAGCAACAGCGCCCAGTCAAATTAGTTT
Source organism: Chaetoderma sp. LZ-2023a (assembly GCA_034401795.1). NCBI lineage: Eukaryota > Metazoa > Mollusca > Caudofoveata > Chaetodermatida > Chaetodermatidae > Chaetoderma > Chaetoderma sp. LZ-2023a. Next base: position 43,285,841 of record CM067375.1, on the reverse strand, counting down.
CAAAATATTCAACAGCATGTTTATTAAAAAGCAAAGACATACAATTCGTACAACGTGTCAGACTATTAGCGACACGCTACAAATTTTATACTCAAACCAGCTGGTAGTGGCTCAGCAACAGGCAATAGACCAGTCAATCTAGGCCAAAAATATTTTAACCCGGAACAAATTGCAACAGAATTTTTTTACCTCGCCCAGTGTATAGGGGGCCATCATGTACAACATATCAAAAGTCCTCCAAAATTCCAATAGGGGAAAGGGTAAAATTTGCATAATTATTACCAGATTTGGGCCATTTCACCTGAAAAATCAATTTTTCTTTATTTCTTTAAAACCGTATGTAATATATGTGTGACTGGGTATTTTTGGACTTCTTTAGTAATAAATGAATACGATTGACATATTCTCCACAAATTAAATGTGTTGTGTTATGCCACTTGCATGAATTTACCTAATACCATCATTGATATTGATACAATACATATTATATTTTATTATGTCACGGTATTGTGTGTTTCTAAGCTAAGCTAAGATGAAATAGTATGGCATAGTTACCTGGTTTCTACTAATTTCATCTTGCATCAATTATCCAAGTCATCTTCCTCAATGAGCGTTATTGAATTCGAGCAACTGAGACCCTTACAGTCTTCGCAGGCGGATGTGCAGATGAGCCCATGTTTTCTACAGGTGCATCTCTTTGATTCATAGCCAGTTTTGCAGCTGCATCTAAATGAATACAGTAAATCGTCAGGTGCTGCCAGCATGTCAGTCTTAACAGGCAGCATTTGGTGGTTGAGAACTTTCCAGCCCCATTCTGTTGGATCCATATCTCCAGCATCTCCTCTCCAAACTTGAATTTGGTAGTACAGGCGAAGACTGTGAAACTTTGCGGATGCGGGTGTTGGTGGTAAATCTCGTGCTTCAACATACTTGGAACTTTTTGCAACCTTCTCCATGAATCGCTTGTACCGCAAAGCAACTAGACTATCCATTGAAGTGCCATTGTATAGAATAAGCATTGCCTTCTCACCTGCTTTTATCACGTCATCTTTATTCGCATTACTCATTGTAAACACTTCAGCAATTTGAGAGAGTTCTTTGCAGCACTGGATTTTGCTAAGGGATGCAGATTTTCCAATTCCATAAAGCCTAGATGTTGAGTCACAGCCAAGGATAGCATGGATAAATAACAGCTGTGAGCACAAACAGAACCCGAGTTTTTCCTTTGCCATTTTGATATTCCACAGTCGGGGTTTCTTTGCATTTTGCTTTGGCTCTGGTCTGAAAAATAGCTGACAGCCATTCATATCAGTATGGTATAGAAGCAACACCAGTAGGTCGGTATCGTCTCCAACAAGAGCAGTATTTGTTGACTTTGAAGTCAAGATAGCTGTTTGCGTAATTAAGACATCAGCATCACCGCTTGCCTTTATCGTTAAGCATCCAGCCTGTTCGAGAGATGAACTTAAGATTGATATGAACCGATGTTTGTTCTGCTTGTTACTAAGAAAATCAGGCTTACTCAGAGTTACAACTGTTTGCGGAGTCAGTACAACAGTTGCGCCTGATCCACGAGTTCGCCTCTTATGTGTTACATCTTTTATGTCTGGGCCTTGGTCATAACCATCAAAAACTACTGTAGCCTTTCCATATTTGCTTATGCAATATTTTACATATCTTTGGCAAACATTTGCAAATGTCTCTCCACGCTGCCATGGAACACGGTGTAATAGAGCTCCTCCATCAAGCACATAGTGGACAGAATCTGGAAGGACTGCATCTTCATTTTGAATTAATTTCCACAATGCATCAGCAAGTGCCGGCTTATTTGCTTCCCATGGAAGAGATGAATTATCAAAGAGTGCGGGCGGATGAGTGCACAACTCATACTCAAAATAAGATGCTGGATTCCCGTTTGATCCATTTGTAGCAATTAAACTGAGTCTTTGAAATAGGAGTTGTGGATCAATTTGTACACATTCATCATCAATCTTGAGAGATGTTTTGGATGCTAAGGTAATAGCTTGTCTCTTTCTCTGGAACGAAATGCTTGATACACATTGGCCACACATCGAATTAATAATTGATTCTCCAATATCTTTAGCATCGTCAACATTGACTGATTCATGTGCAGACAATCAACTAACAAGTCCTCTAAGAGAAGGGTCTGGTCCAAATGGATTCAGTTCACTAAGGATTTTGAGAATTTTGTAAGTATCATCCATATCACGCTTTATTCGAGATTGTGTGGAATCTTTGTGTTGTTCACTTGAATCACAGTTTACCCCAGAGAGCTCTTGCATTACATTACACACATCTGCGCATACGGGCATAGACAACAACCAAACAAGACGCTGAAGTTCTGGCATTCCACGACCTCGTGTTAGACCACCACTTGACTTTACACTTCTCATAAGGACCTGCTCAATAACTAGATCAGTAGATAACCCTGCCCAATACCTATCACTTCGATGAATGACATGATGACCATTGAAGAAGCTGGTGTGTATATCTGGATGACTTTCAGGTATTTCTAACATCTTTTGTAAATATACATATGCAGACTTGGCGTACAGATTATGCCCAGCAACTGCAAAATATGGAAGCATCTCACGAACGGTCTGAAGGTGCATGTTCCAATCACCAGTTCGTTCTGCCTTAATGAATTTGCGCAGAATGTCAACCAACTCAGTCCTCTTATCTTTCATGACCACCTTCTCTGAGTCTAGTTTGTCCTTGACATCATGTAATGCATTTTCCGAGGACAATCTTGTAGCTTCATACGGATTTTTGATAATGTCATCATAGAGCTCTCCAACTTTAACCAGACTTTTATTTAGGGAACTTTCAATCGTTTCATGTCCTGCAACATTATCATCATTGTCAAACAATTCTTTTGAATGCATTGCAGCGGAATATTCTACTGTGTCAACTTCAGCATCTGCAATTGTAGGTAGTGGTAGGTTGTATGCATTTGCAATCAAGATTGTACTGAGAGAAGCAAAAACCATGAGGTGTCCTCGAACTGCTCGAGAAATTGCCTTTCCACTAAGAATGTGTTTGACAGCATTCTCAGCGTAGACTACCTCTGGAATAGGCGCAAGACCGCTTCCTGCCATTAAGTGACCAATGCAGCCAAGGAAGCTCATCTCCATATGAAGACCTCCGAGTCTTAGAATAATTTGCTTTAATGGACTCCAGCTCGGCTCAATCTCTATGATAGTCACAGCTTTCCAAAATAAGGGCTGATCAAATGTAATCACGGGTGCAACATTGTATCGGTTTGCCTGTTCACAAACATAAGTCAAAGTGGAAAAGATGCAGGTCATGTTACTTGGCTCTAGATCTATCATCGGAAGGAAAATAACAGACGATTTACCTGGATAAACTCCTTGGTGAACAGTTTGCATCATGCCAGACCATGACTGTCTCCTTGAACGCAGAAACAAAGAGAAATCCCAGAGGATGTCAATGTCAGCTGTTGGGTCTGTTTGTCCCATCGCAGTTAACTCCTTAAAGGTCAATGGGAAGTTCCTGGTATGCTGAGACTCAAAGTTCCTGATACAGATCTTGCCAACTTGCTTGATATCTTCAGATGTTACATTTATCCTTGGAATAAGTTTGCACGAAAGGTTTCCTGGTGTAACAGATGCAATGATTCCCATTCCATGAAATGTATTATGCCCATCTATTGTGCAAATATTGTGATTCACATTGTCGGCAACAAACTGAATGAAATCGCCTGATAATGGCTGTGGTAGATCTCCACCATGAAGTGATGCACTGCGCTCAAACCTCTGTATCTCCGCATATGAACATCCAAATCCGTGCTTGTACAAGGTGTCAACAATAAATCTAGATCCAAATTTATGGTGCATCTCACATGACAGCCCGAACTGCAAAGGTGCCAAAATAACTCTAGGACGAGTTCCTTGCATAATAGCCTGTCCAACTGATGCCTGTATCATTTCTGTGTCTTTTCCAGTAAACAAAATCCGTAATAATTCCCGCAGTGTCTCTGGTAAATAATTCAATGCCTTTACTGGGTCGCTCATTTGCTCCCTTGATGGATAGCTTTCAGATGATGTGCATGAATCAATTAACTTAATATCGTGTCTAAGCAGTTTGGCAGCTGTCTGGATGATTAGCATGCTCTCTGATTTGGAATCCTTTCTCTTCTGTTCCTTATAGAAGTCAGTCAAAATAGTAGATGCTTTAGAACGAAAGGTAACAACGTTTGGCTTACCATTCACAGTGCTAATAAATATTTCATCGCCATAATTATCTTTTATTTTATCCTGCATGTATTTTGTACTGTATGCTTTATTCTCTTTATCATCGAGATACTCTTGCATTTTATTAACGAGGTCGTGCAGGGTCAGCTGCTCATCATCATTATTTTCAAGAAATGCCATTGTCGCACTAAATGCTCTTACTCTGTCCAAGTCTTCTGGCCTTCCATGTTTTTGGGATGAGCAAGATGAGTGCAGCTGAGGGATATTTTTCATGGTTCGAAAATTTACGCTGCAGCTTTGATGGTATACTGCATTGACAACGCATAAATCCGGCGTGAAGGCAAGCCGCCCAGCTACAAGTTTGCCCCATTCGTCTTTTCTCTGCTCACAGGCCTCGGCGATACTACATTGAAAGTCATGAGTACTTACTGGATAAATATCATAGCCACGTTTCTTTCCATCTTGAATTTTTGCAGGGTATCCGCATAGCAAACAATGTTCACTAAAATTGAATGTTGGACTTTCTGAACGGAGTGTTCGCATGGGTGGCGGAGATTGTTCAATTTTCTCTGCGTCACGGGCAATCCGCTTGGGATCAATGAACTCCCGTCGACATTTTACATGAACCCTCTGTTCTACTTCAGCTATGACATCGCTTTCACGGGCTCTGCTAGCATTGTTAATACCGTCACAGCCTTTAACTCGAAGCTTAACAGTTTGTGAGCCATTTTCTAGGCTCTGGTTACAAATAACGTATGTATCTAAATCCATGTCCATATTCTGATTGAATTGTATAGAAATTTATTCAAATTGTGAGATAAAAGTTAAAGTTAAAATGCAGTTTATTTTAGATAAAATTTTAAAAGCGACAAACAAAATTAAACTTTAAATATAATTGTTTTAAATTACCCCGGCCCTGTGCATACAACCATATTTAATCTGTGCTTTGGAGAATTTGTACAAGTGGTTCAAGGCAATATTGCCAATTGCTTATTGTCTTCCGTGACCATGAAATTCAGAGCTTAGACAACATTTCTACTTCGTTTATTTGCGGAATGAAGCAGGTAAGGGAAGTTTCATTATTCGGATAATGGCGGTAGCTAAATATGCGAATTTACCCACTTTCCCATCGAGGGATTTTGGAGGACTTTTGATATGTGACACCTGGCAGTCCCATGAATGCCGCAGAAAAGAAATAAATTCTGTTGCAATTTGTTCTAGGTTAATTTGTAGTTTTACTGGACTACACACACATTACGCATAGAAAGAACTATATATACGCGAGACTCAAAGCCAGTTAGGGCATAGCTCATAAAAAATATTACATAAAATTAGACAATCTAATTTGATCTCAAGACTGGTCTAAATTTATTGAAATTCTGAATTTACTTCATAATGACAAGTACGTCCATCAATAAAAAGCAATTAACGTATTTATTAGCTGACAAGGATCCTCCAAGCAAGACATTTTATATACCATCAAATGCCAAGAATCAGCTGACAGATGACAGAATTCTGATAATTCAAGTGGCAGTGGTTAGCCTGTGTACATAACATGTCAGTATGGGCCGTGGCGAAAGCTGGAGTTTTAGAGAAATTCCATAGGAAAATCTTTTCTCCCGGAAGACCTTCTCACCCGGGAGGACATTGCGACGAAATATGAGGACCCTGAAGTCATTATAACTCAACCTGGACGCGAATATTAACGTGAGAGTGAGGCACAAGAGTAAGAGGAGAGTAGGGTGACAGAGGTGGGTCATGGTCAACAAGCTGGGATTGAATAACGTGGTGGCACCTAAAGAAGAGTAAACATTTACAATGGAGGAATTCAGTTTAGTTATTCCCCGCCATCTCTAGCTAAGCTCCACCAACGCCTCACCCGTGTTGGTATCAATCGATCAGTGCACTCTTTGTATCTCAATGTCCAGAAGATAATCCAAGTAAGCTGCTGAATATTTTGAATCTAATTTAACTGGGTGCTGTTGCTGGGTGCTGTTGTATGGCAGCAACCGCATAGTCAAATTAGTTTCAATATATTCAACAGCATGTTTATTAAATAGTAAGGACATATAATTTGTACAAGCTGACGGACTATTAAGCATTTAAGATGAACTAAACCGAGTCATTTATGACGTAATTAATTGTGACGTCAACCTACGTGTGACGTAGCGTGCGACGCAGTTGATTATTGACGTCCTATGATTGACTGAGAAACTGGATTCCTCAAATTCCCTTCATCTTCAGCCATTCTTGAGAATATACGTGTTCTCTTCCCCCCCCCCCCCCCCCCCCCCCGTTTTCGGTGAAACATGGGTCGATGCCAAGTTACTCTGTTGTGGTTTTTAGTTGCTGTATAAATTATACTGCCTAACGCTTTAGTGCACATTTCTATAATCGATGTTACTAAGCTAACATATTCACAGCAACATCGACTGACATGTTTTTATTTTGTAAGCTAATGTTGGCTCGACCAATATGTGTAAGTGTGGTTTTGCGCACCTCCGACAGTTTCAGTATTTAGACTATGATCTTTCGTTTTTCTTTCAGGACACGATGTGTGCTCTCAATGGGCATTTCCATTGTTAGCTATGCCCCGCCCATCTCTACCTAAGCTCCACCCACACATCGCTCGTGTTAGGATCGATCTCTGAACTCTCTGACTATCAATTTCTAGAAAACTACAGGTAAGCTGTTGAATATTTTGAAACTAATTTGACTGGGCGCGGGTGCCCAGTCAAATTAGTTTCAAAATAGTCAACAGCTTGTTTCTTAAATAGCAAAGACATACGTGTCGAACTATTAAGGGTTAAAGATGGACCTAATATAATTATTTATGACATAATGATTATGACGTCATCCTTTACGCCGCTTAGCTGATCATACGCCATATGACGTCAGATTATAGATGGACACGCTGGAAAGGTGAATTAGCTGTTTAAGTGGTGCCACTGCTTACCTTTAGCGGACCATCTAATGGTACCCTGGGCTTTCAATGTAATCGTCAGCACTCAAAACAAGTTTCCCCCATCTTGATGTTGATCCAGAAAAATCATCTAAAATCATTGAAGTACCCCGTAGAACGTGACCATGATTGCGGGTATTGCAGCGGTATGAACATGGTGTATGTGTATCCATTTCATTAAGTCAGCAGTGTGTGCTTGCACGCCATTGTACTTGCGTTAAATATTGGCGCCATTGTCATATCTCTGGCCACTACAATCTTCTGTGTTTGACACATCTGTCAGTTTCTCCACAATTTCCTTACCCAGACCGTAACTTATTTTTGCATGATTTACAAGTGACCATTGTCGATATTTTATCCTGAGTGACGTAGGCTCCTACGTAATAATTTCAGTAATCTGTTCTTGTATGACATCCGATATTCCTGTAGGAAACGTAAAGTTGTCCACGGTCCCAAGATATAACGCATAACATTTCTAGACGCCACTTTTGACTTGTGAGGTGTTTAATTGAAAATTTGGAGGCTCTGCCATGTACATTGTTTGTACTGCCCTAAGTCCCACCCAATAGCCAACACGGCACAAATAATAGGAGTTAATTGGGCCTAAGTTGGCGTCTCCAGTCAATTGGCGCCCTGGGCGACCGCCCCGCTAAACACCACTCACAGCATCAATACGGCCCTATCTAAACATCTCAATCCAAACATTCACGCGCACACTTACACACGCACGGCCACGCGTACTCACGTTCACCGGACCGTACGCATGTAGGTACGCACACACGCACGCGCGCAGACACGCACGCACTCAGGCAACCATAGTCCATATACGTGACAAATACGAAATCCACAGAACGATATGTGACAGAAGCATACACATAGAACTCCACTAGAAATCAGTATTAACTAGAAAGCGCATTGTCTAATCGTCTTTATACAATAGATTGAATTCACCGTCGGCCACGTTTGTGCTCCCACTCAGTCTGATAGCCAGTGATAAACAGTAATCAAACTATGCATAATAATCAGGCTGCAAAAGCGCATCAAAATCGAAATGTCATCAAATTGATTAAGTAAATACATACATGTTACTTTTAAAAACATTTTGTCAGCAAGTATATGTCTTAACATTGAGTTAATGACAAAAAGCTGCTGCAACCATAAAACTATTATAAACAGAACACTGATTTATCAAGAAAGCGTGGGCCATAAAACTGTTGTTACTATATATATATCACATCAAACAGTTGCTATCCGGCCAGATAGCTGCGATGTCAATAAAGCTGTTGCTATATTCGCATATATGACATCACATTCATACAATTCTGGCAGCTAGAAATCGGTTGCACCCACAATGTTGTTGCATTAAAAGCTATTGCGAAAATAAAGCTGCAGAACTCACAGATGTTGCAAATAGATCACTGTTACGTACAGGATAATTTTGCATTCACACAGATGTTGCATATTGTATGTGAGCAGGGAGAGCAATAGCAGCAACAGCAATGGCAGCAAAAGCTAAAATCAGCAACAACAATAGTGGCAAATGCAAGAACAGTTGAATAATAATGAATTAATAGCAGGTAGAAACAGTAGTGAATAACAATTATCTGTCATGTAGCTTAATGTCAGCAATAAATCAGCACTAGCTATCCTTACTGGGAGTCAGAGCTCTAAACGTGTCAAGATTGTAGGGATAGAGTCAATGTCAATTTCATTCTAAAATCTAAGCGACTCCGCTTCCTTCTGGAAGCTATGGATTCGTAGATCAAAGATTCCCTTGATAAAAAGGCTACGTTTATACAATGTAACCTGCGCATCCTTGATGTTGTATAACTGTAACAGCTGGGCAGCTCCAAAGGCATCTCTAGAGAAACTCGATGCCCGACACCGCAAACAACTACACGGCATCACTGGACACCGATGACCAGGCAGCATAATTTCCAACAATGCACTCACTATACAAGATGTGTAATACCTCGCCGCTGTCTGTAAAAGTCGGCGAGCAAAGATGGTCAATGTTTGGCCATGTGCTAAGGATGCCAGAAGCGACACCAGCACAGAGAGCCTTGGAATTCTCCCTGCTCAGAGCCAGCAAAAAAAGCCAGGAGAGGACGTCATTGCATAAATCTGTGCTACGAGATGACCTCAAGAAAGCAGGACTCGGTATACTCAAGTCAAGGATGAACCTGAGGAAGCTAAGGACTTCGGCTGAGGACAAGACACAATGAGTAAACGCGAAGAAGGGCTGATTGCGGCTGTAGGATCTTTCTACTACTACAGCAGCAGAATACAGTAATCATACATACGCCGCTCCCAGGAGAACTCAAAAGTGCCTGCAAGATACTTGTAAAATATTTTGATTGACTGTTGCTGTTGTCGTGAGTAGCAGCAACTTTCAGCCAAATTGTTTTCAAAGTTATCACCATGATTCTGACTATGCCTCTTCTTGGAGAATTAGCAAAATAATCGCAAGACAGCAGCTGCTGATGTCATCGTCGTCGCCGGCGCCATCAGCATTGCCATCATCGTCAACATTGTCATCATCGTCAACATTGCCATCATCGTCAACAATGCCATGGACGTCGTCATCGTCATTGTCGTTCGTACTATTTAATGAAATAATCATCATCATCATTAATATTATTTTATACAGTGATGGGTCGTCCAGAATTGGTGTGGTTGGATGGTGAGGTGTGGCATGAGCAGAGGATAATTGAACCAGTTTCATGTGCATGCTAAAGGCAGTGAGTGCAAATCATTGACATACTATTAACCCTTTCAACGACAAATCCC